>JABJVR010047353.1:0-28010 GCA_025773905.1 Chitala chitala | reverse complement strand
CCTCAGTGTAGGAGGGAGCGCTACCGCAGATCCTTCATTCCCACCGCTGTTAGACTGTACAACTCAACAGTTTAGCATAATCATTCTAGTCACCACATTTTTACACTGTGGTTTATATTTATATTTATTTTATTCTTTATTTTATCTATTCCTACTAATTTTATCTTTATTTTTATTCTTTAATTTTATTTTTTATGTAATTTAATCTACCTCGAACTTTCTTGCACCTTGTTTTCTTGCACCTTGATTCCAATTCCCTGTGAGCTGTGTAACAAGAGAATTTCCCCGCTGTGGGGTCAATAAAGTTCGATCTAATCTAATCTAATCTAACAAACAAGCATTGGAGGTATGTTAAATCAGTAGTACAGCATTGGAGGTATGTTAAGTCAGTAGTAAAGCTTTATAGTTTTGCTGATTCTCAGGGGAATACTCATAGCAACACACAAAGTAACTCTGAATTAAAATTGCTTTCTCAAAATTAACAGAAACTCAGAACTGTTGTGCTGTCACTGCTCAGAACTGTTGTGCTGTTTTAGTGTACTGTAAAAACTAAGGATTCAATGCCATTTGCTTTATGGAAGTGTGGTGAATGAAAGTTATGTAATTATTTTGTTTTTGGAAGTGTAAAACATTTTCTTTCTCTGAAATGCCTCCAGTTTCATTGTATGCAGATAGGGCTTAATTTTCTGTATTGAAATGACTTATCAAATCAAATTTGCTTACATGTGTATGATACATGTTTGAGAGATTTTGCCTTTTTTCTCTGTATAAACTGAGAAATGGTGTCATGGTGGTGAGGCCAAGTTCCCTTGTGCAGACTCTCCAGACCACAGTGCCATCTGCACGTTCCTTTGGTTATTGTCTTGTGCTAATTATTATTCTTCTTATGTTAAGTTTCGAGTTCCCAGTCCCTTGTCAAGTTTGCTTTTGTATATCCTCCCTGTTCAGAACAATGGTAAAACCAGGACCATTGTTTACACATGCAAACATCTGATCGCATTCGGCAAACTCGGAGTGCCGGAAGTGAGACCACACATCCCACATCAGGAGGATGTGGGATGTGCGGTCTTATATATTTCTAGAAATGTCCTTATTTGTTATTACTTTTAGTTGTAACCAGTCTGTCTTTGGTTACAGTAATAAGGGAATTTTCCCTTGTGGATGAATAAAGTATCTTCTATCTATCTAATAAACCTTTTCACCACAGTTAAACCTTTGGTCTCCTCTGCTTTGTGTTCCTGCTTGAGGCCACTCTTACATGCAGTAGGTTTACAATTTATACAGTAAAGATGTTCTATGCTGTTTTCCAATAGTGAAATCAAAACATGTACATGTGCAGAAAGGAAAAAATAATATTGAGAAAAATAAACATAAGGGAACAGGGAAAAACATGGCCTAGGAAGTGGATTTTGGAGACCAGACTGAACTAAATTTTGCTCTCAACAATCCTTAAAAGTATTCTCAAAGTAGGAGACACTCTGGTGAATGGTATGTCTACATGCCTCTCAATCAGAAGCTAGAGCAGAGTCAATGTCACAAATGACAAGGGATTTCTTCAAAGACTCCTTGTACCTCTTCTTTGGTGCCCCTTTGCCTCTGTGGCCAGTGGTGAGTTTGCCATACAGCACAATACTGGGCAGGTGATGAATGATCTGCCATCCTGGAGATGTACCCTACCCAGCTTCAAAAGCATGGTACTGGTGACCTCTACCTGTTTAACAACTTTGGTGTTAGTGATGAAGTCTAACACGGTGTTTGTGGAAGCAATAAATGTTAAACCGCATTAAAGTTTTTAGATAAAAACTGTTTTGTCAACTGAAACTAAATGAAAAGTCAGTCATCTTCTATACAGCTTAATCCTGTCAAAAGAAGCCAGGAGCCCATCCCAGAATACATAGGGCACAGGACACCCAGTACAGGGCACCAGCCCACCACAGGCGTGTGCACACACACTATGGGCAATTTGGACACACCAATCAACCTAACCTGCATGTCTTTGGACTGTTGGAGAAACCAGAGCACCCGGAAAAAACCCAGCAAGCACAGGGAGAACATGCAAACTCCACACACACAGACCCAGGGCAGGAATTGAACCCCAGGTCTAGAGGTGCAAGGCGACAGTGCTAACCACCACGCCACCATGTACAGTTTGTGGCATGTACAGTCTGTGGTATGTACAGTTTGTGGCGTGTACATTATAGACTCATCTTCCTATAGATTTACATACAGATTTAAAAGAATGTAACAGTACAATTTTATATATAGTTTTATATTTACAAAATGACTATTTAGAGCACCACCCAGGCCTCAGTCTTGTGATACTAAAACACAGGCTGAATATCATCCCTCTCTTAGTGTATTTCTGGCACCTACCCAGGGTCACTACAACACAGCATCCCCTACAACACACCACTACTCAGTACTAGGTCCATCTGATAACACACACTAAGGCTACTATTATTACACCTAGACCAACACTCAGATGTCCACCTAGGGGCACCTATGCACATAACCTATGTGAAGTTCCACTAAGAAAGCTAGATAAATTCAAATATGAAACAAGTATAAATGTTACTTACTCAATGCTGACTCAATAGGTAAGTAGGTAGGAGGTATGCTTGATACCAACTCAGATGTTTGTGTACTGACAGAAACTTGGCTCAGGCCCACTGACACCATCCATCCACACTGCATGCACAATTATTAGGCAAGTGACTATTCTGACCTTACTGTTATTTCTGCGCATTTTTTTCCAACTCCAAGCTATATAAAATTGAATGTTTATTGGATTTAACCATTCTCAAGTGATTTCTATCTCTGTAATGAAGAAGGGTGTGACCTAAAATTGTATAATCCTATTTCTGTAACAATTTTGCAAGAGCAAAATCAGGAATGGAGTCCAAAATGAGAGAGGGTTCTTTATTACGAAAACAGGGAGATACAGAAACTAATAAAGTTACACAAAACACAGGAAAACTAGAAACAACAAAAGTACTAACAACACACACTGAAAACAACGAAGGACTGAGAAAGCGAGTCATGACACTAACACTGGCCCACAGAGGCACACATACCCACAACAACCAACAATGACAAAGGGAAACTAAAGAGTTTACCCAGAGAAAGCCCAAGACAGGTGCAGACACTTAACCCTAAGGAGTCAAAGGGTGTTTTGGGGCTCTGGACAAGTTTTGACATGCCCTGACATTTGTGCTTTTTTCAGTTGCTTTTAAACATATTATTGGCTAAAGTCTGAGTCCACTGTAATCAGCACAAACTGGGCTACAATAATATGTGAGCAGCAAGTTTATACGTGATTATGTTTTTGAGAAAACAGCGTTTATGCATGGTTAGTGAAAAACTACAATTTCTGTTGTGTGGGGCTTTAGTGCCTGCCTTGTGCTCACATTCATTTTTAGACTGTAGACTTTGGACCTGAAATTGGACCTGAATGTAGTATCTGTGGAGTAGGCGCACACTCCCTCTCATTTAGTATCTGTGGAGTATGTGTGTGATGAGTGTTTTTAGTGAGTCAGGGAGATTATGCAAATACAACCTTTGCTAATAGGGTTAGGGTCTCCATGTGTGGGAACACTTGCTGCTTTTTAAAAATGCATACATATATATGTTTTTTAATCCCATATTAGTCCAGCAACAGGGAAATGTGTTCTTTGTATTAAGCCCTGCCCTGAGGGCAGCAGTGGACAGCCAACCACACATGGGGTCCAGCGAGCTAGTGCTGAGTGTCGTGCTCAAAGGTACAGCTGACTCCGATGGGACTGGAGCTCGGGGACGTCTGCGTCCCAGCCTGATCTTCTACCCATTAAGTCACCAGGCCACATATTGACTTAAAAAAAAAAAAAACATTCTGTACAGCTTTAAGAAACCAAATGAATTTTTTGAATGGAGTGAAAAGATATTTTGCACATTGAAAAGTGTTATTTTCAATTAAAACATAATCAAGAAATTAATACTTCTAACATATAATCAATGAGATAACCACATTACTCCAATAAATATGTCCAGGTATACAAATAATGTCTACCAGTACATTACAGAAAAATGGTCAATAACATGATTCATTGACACTTTTTTAGTGATTAAATGGGTATGCCTAAACATCCCTTCAGTAACTATATTATCACATGTCTGATGCAACAAGTTTAGGTAACAGAGTGCCTAGTTTAGTCTAGTTTATCCTTAAATGACCAGTGCTCAAGTTACAACATACACAACAAGATACAGAACAAGTTTTATCCAGATGTTTCCAATCCTTGTCCTTTTATAAGTAAATTAGCTGCATGATTTGAATGTGTACCTGCTGACTTTAATTTGCTGTAAAACTATAAACTCACACCATTAATCAACAATTTTTGAGCTCAGTTTTCTTGTACATCATATCAATATTTCCTGATGCACACATGTGAATAAAATTTAAATTAGAAATTTTATAAAAGAAAAAATGAATTCTTATTTCTTAATTATAATTTCAAATCATCAATGTAGGTATGATTTCCTTTGTATTTCTATGGCAAAAAACTGAACAAGTATTAAGTTGATAAACATTTGTTGCCTACACATTTGTCATAGAAATATAGCATAAAATATCATACTTCCTAAGAAAGTATACACATTGATGTTACAACAGCCAATCCATGTAAGAAACACTAACAGGTCTGAATGTTACTGGCTGTTGAGGCGTTTTGAATCAGGTCCTCCTCTCTCTCAGAATCTGGGTCCTGAAAGAAGTTGTAGCGGCAATACAGTGTGCCATCTCGACTGGCATATACCACTTCTGCCTCATCTCTCACATCACCAAGGAGAGGGGTTCCACGAGGCATGTTGCCGTGCCTGGGGCGCTCCCACGCCGTGCCACTCAGTCTCTCGTAGTTATGGTTCCAGCATGGCCATTTACTGGATCTGACATGGATTACCAGAAGCAGAACAAGTCCCAGGCCCAGCACAAGTATCAGAGCAGCAGTCAAGACAGCAGACTTCTGCCAGGTGGCCTTCGACTGCCTACTGCCATCTGTACCACCTTCATCTGCTGTAGCTCTGCTGTGTCCTGCACATACAGCTGGAAGAATGATGGATTGACAGTTGTCTAGTGTCAGGCAGTCCTCTGATGAATGCTAAACATGTCCTGCAGTTCTGCATTACAATAAGAAAATCATGCTCTACACTGTCAGGTTTTTGTGTCCAGTCTTTGCACTCAACATCAGTGTGAGTAGAAAATAAAATCATATGGACTTGCGGATTAAAATGTGTAATGCCTGGGATTTGGACATAACCAGAAACTGATTCAAATTTTAAAATAGCAATGGTGTTTCTTTATTATAAAGAGTTATTTTGAAGTAACAGATTCAGTTCTGGGACACAGGAGAAACCTGCAAACTCCACAGCCTTAGTAAAGAGTGACTGATGCTGTTGTTTTTTGTTTCTCCATTTCCTATAGCAGAACACAGAGTCCCACATGCATGACACATCTCAGTCTGCTCTACATTAGAAGAAAGTCAATCACAAAGAAAGTCAAAAGCATTACCATAGGATTTGTTACAGCCAAGAGGGCTTCTATGTGGGTTCAGGGATGGACATATTTGAGATGCTGTCAGTACTGTAAATTTCTTAGTGGGTATATGTCTGTCAACTGGTGTAAACCTTGCATAAAGATGCTTGTTGGAGTCACACTGGAAAGCAAGAACCAGCCAATATTGGAGATTCTTTGAAGAAAAACTGAAGTTTTGAAAGTGCTGGAAGATGTGCATAGTGTTTGTGGAGGAACTCTGGTTAAGGTTACTGATGGATGAAACCAGAATGTATTTGATTCAATACTGTGGTAGAATTATGGATTTTTCTATACTATTTATATACTGCACATTCTTTCTTGACATTGTAGATCTAGTGCAATATTGTTTAATATTACCTTCACTGTGATATAGTAAACCTATTACAATAATCACTACAGAATCATAAATTTAAGTCAGACAAGCCAAAGTTAGGATTTCATGCAGTAATTGATATTGATGGTAATGAGTTAATACTGAAATAAAACTAATTTGACTTCGAGGCATTTCACGAACACTGACATTTAACTAGCCTAATACTGGAAGTTTCTTTAGTGCTGTAAATACATGATTGTTCTTGTTCACTACGTATTTCTTTAGTCTTTAGCCGCTTTAAGGTAATATTCCTTATTAACTTGTAACATATTTATTGAACATTACTACTCATACACAAGTTCTAGATTATAATGTGTGACTGGCTATCAAATTAGTTTGAACCTAATAGATTTTTAGATTTATACACCAGTCATATAAAATGTAGCTACTTTAGCCCAAAACACTGCACGTATACTCAAGATCAGCTTATACACAAGAACACACAGTAATCGATTATTCAAATGAAGCGCTGAGGAGTGTGGGTAGGGGAGGACTTGTACCTGAGGGTGTCACACAGGGGCAGCAGTCTGAGCTGTTGGTCCCAGCATTACAGCAGCTCACACAGCGGCTGTGTGTGCTGTGCAGAGCGTGGCCTGGGGGGCAGGTTAAACACTGGTCAGGCCCAGGGCCAGAGCAGCGCTGGCACGAGGGGTCGCAAGGTTCACAGTGCTCCTAAAGGACACGTTTGGAAAAGACGAGCTTTAAAATCCACACACGGTGTGATTGTTAGTCATCGGTTTAGCACAACTCCTACTGGTAACAGTGTGTCACCAGTTTCTAACTGGAAGGACTTGCCCTTGTTTGAGCCACCTCGGACATTTAAAAACCATAATAAAACACTGCAGATGTCGTATCGTTCTCAAAGACACACGTAGCCTGTCTACAGAGCTGCTGAGGGGTCTGTGGTACTCACACTCTCTGACAGGTAGTGCTGCTCCTCACACTGAGGGGAGCACATCCCATCCTCCAGCTTGTTGCCCCAGTGGCAGCTGAGGCAGCCCTGAGGGCTTGGATCTGTGGAGGCAGTGTTTAGGTCAGGAACTGTTTCTGCAACCCAGACAAAACCCTCACCAGTTCCTGACAGTAATTTCAAGCCACACCAATGATAGGGGCTCTTTGTCATTACTCAGTAACACACTCTTAACACTGTTTTGGCATGTTACATACCACACAATCCAATAAATCACTGAACACCTTTGGCAAGACGCTACTTTGAGTCTTTAATGCTACTGTTGTGTGAATCATGTAGCTGCCTACAGTGAGTAAGACCATTAATCGGTCATTAACCACAATCAGATTTTTCTAAGTACATGAGAAAGGACTGAACAATGTGGGTCTCGTGCCAAACGCATGAAGGTTGGCAACCTGATGATGAAGTCATCAGTGTGTCACCTGTGCAGGTGAGACAGCTGGGGTGGCACAGTCGGCAGGTGCGCCCTTGCTGGAAGAACCCACGAGCACAGTGCTCAACGCAGCGTCCAGCACCTGACACGTCAAGCAAGCCAGGGGTGCAGCCTAGGCAGGCTCCAGGACCTGAGCCAGAACAGGCCTGACAGGAGCTGTCACATGCTGCGCAGCTCTTCCCACGAGCATAAAACCTGAAACAGAGCAGACTGATCATCACCAGCCTGAATGCATCTTACACCCATACTGCTACGCACATACACGGGCTCCAAAGGTCACCTGCCACGTTCCCGTCAACCCCATAATGCAAGTTTCTTTGTTATTCCATACATAATTTCTAAAAACTGTTGGCACGAAAGCCTTTTGTTACAGCAATCCTGGATTACAGAACAGTCTGGCAGCTTGTGTAAAACACAAAGTTTACTTTGCATTTACAGACCTATTAATTTAGTCTAACTTAACCACACCTTAAATTGAATACATTGAGATAAGGACAGCTTGTACATGCTCGTGCATTTGTCTGTGTTTGCATTCTGTGTTTCAAAAGAATTCTGCACAGAGAAATGACGTACAGAATGACGTAGCTGTTTCGAAAGGCTGCACTTTTGATCATAATTTTATTTTCTCTGAACTGACAGCATTCAATCTTGAGCTCCTGTAGGATTTTATGTTGCTTTTTTTTTAACCATTATTAGCATTTTTTAATCACTTCTATTGTGGTCTGATTTTTTCTCTCTATATTTTGTATTATACAGTACATTTACAACATGCACAATGTAGCATACCTAAGAAAATTGCTATGTAAAAATAAACTGAAATTTAATTGAATTGTTACTGTTTGAATTACACTTATACTGCAATTAGATACAAAATCATAAATTGCCATAAATTCAGCTTCTGACTAAATAATTTTTTCCTTAACCAAATGCGGTTTAAATTGTTTTCAGTGGGTTTTTTTACATTTTTATTAAAATAATCAGTAGTCTGTATGTTAGAAATAATCACCACTTTTATTTAATTGAGCTGCTGCCACCTGGTGGCGATGCTACTAACCACTCTTTTTGAATTCTTGATTTCCGCACTTCAGCGTCAAATGCGTATTGGTAAGAAGTGGCTTATTAGCAGTTTTTTTAAACTTTGAGTCATCAGAGTTTTTTTAATGCTTCAACTGATTTAATCAATTCAACACATTTTTGTCTACATATTTGCTTGCTATTATATTGAATTACCAAGCTCTAAATCTCATTTAGTTGTTGCTCATGGTTTATCTACAGCTGAAGTTTGCATGAGAGACCTTCCTTTCATTATCATCACAGATTACCTTAGAGGTTCATTATGAATCTTACATTTTGACTGACTTCATGTTTTTTTCAGGTTGTTTAGATCCTGTTAACACTGTGACACTACTGGGCCCACTTACCCTGTGGGACAGTGAGAAATGCACAGGTTTACAAGCTGCAGGTATCCAGGGGAACAGCTGAGACAGTCCTTTGCTGATGGTCCTGTGCAGGTCGCACACATGGGATCACACTTTGTACAGAAGCCCAATTCCACGCTGTCTGATGCCTTGCTGGACCGGAAGTGATCTGCAGGACATTCTTTGACACAGGAACTATCTGCAGGCAAGAGGAGCACACAAACATTACCCCACCATCATGGCCACAAAGGTTACCTTCATACAACACAAAAGCTCCTTTTCTGAGAGAGCTGCCTTGTAATTACAACATGCAGGTGGGTAGAGCACTTCCCTGTCTACAATTTAAGACACTGCATTTCTCTCCCAATCCTTTGCAATATACCTGTAATGAAGCACTCAGACACACCAGCTTTTAATTTTGTAAAATTAGAAAATCTACTTCTGTAATAGCTCTTAAATTGGCAGACATCCACTCCCACAGTTAGAAATGAAAAGCACCTTCATTCACCTGAGTGTGACAAAGGGAGCACTGTATTCCACGTCTCATACCATTACATAAGGGCAATTACTGTGTCTTCACTGTGTTCACTTAATGGACAGAGGCTGAACACAGAATACTGCTGTTTGCGTACAAACAGAAATCCTTCATGTGCTTGAAATCAATTTAACTTCATTTATCAACATATGAAATGAAATCAGTGATTTGGAGGCATCACAATTAGGCAGTTTTTGTTTTTTTTTGTTCACAAAAAACACACACACACACACACACACACACACACGATACGTTGCAGACCTCCTATATTATCATTATCTGTGGTGGGTTGGCACTCCTGCCCTGGGTGTCCCCTGCCCTGCACCCTATGTGCTCTGGGATGGGCTCCAGGTTTCCCCGCGACCCTCACCAGGAATAAGCGGTTAAGATAATGGATGGATGGATATTATTTCAGTAAGTAAAGAAACCACCACACAAGTTTTTACTTCTACAAACAAACCCAAATCTTTTTTTATATTAGAAGTTTTTTTCTTGATGTTCATACAGACAAAATGTTTTAACGTAGCAGAAACCTACAGTTTTTGCTGATATATGCCATGGTTGATATATAAGTACAGTGGTACCTCTGGTCACGACCACAATTCGTTCCAAAACTCTGGTCGTGACATGTAAATGCATGTAATGCATGTAAATACGATTAATCCGTTCCAGACTCCTATGAACTATATGTAAATTTAGCTTTTTTCTAAGATTTTTAAGCACAAATATAGTTTATTAAACCATAGAATGCACAGTGTAATAGTAAACTAAATGTAAAAACCTTGAATAACACTGAGAAAACCTTGAACAACAGAGAAAACTAACATTGCACGAGTCCATTCTAGACCCCTACGAGCCGTTCGCTGTAATTTTTTTTTTTAAGCACAGAAAAATAATCAAAGTTTGAAAAATCCTTAATTATACAAAATAATACACAGTTTCATAGTAAAATATAAATCTAAAAACCTGGTGGACCAAACTTCACCAAAAACCGATCTAATCTGACTTGTCTTTTTCTGCGCATCAAAACTTAACGGAAATGAGAGACGATGTGATTGTTCATCATGTTCAACACTCAGTCCGTAACAGTTTTGTCGGGGTGGTTCTTCTCAAAGACATCCTGGCACTCATTCCATTTTTCTATGACGGCCTTTAACACATCACTTCTAATCTCCTCCCTTTCATCTTCCTCCGATGACTGCTCCTCAGTGTGCACCTTATGCTGCTCAATCTGATGTACCGCTCTTCACATGCTTAGAGGCCATGGTCAATTGCAAAATTAATGCAAAAACACAAGAAAAACAGCACAAAGTTCACAGTGAATGAACACACGTCTGACCGAAACCGATTACAGTACAAGGCGAGATGGGGAAATCGGTCACGCTTGTGGGTTACTGCGGCTGTGTTTGTTCGGCACCCGAGTATGTGTTCATGATCAGATGCTAAAATTTGGCAAATATTTTGGTCGGGAACCGATTTGTTCATGTTTGGAAGCGTTCGTGACCAGAGGTTCCACTGTATATGATGATTGGAACCTAATTAATGGGTAGAATACATGTAATGAGTCTTCACTATTTTTTTTTTAATATGTTTTCTTCAGTATCAACAAAGTTCACCTTATACAGGCATAAATCACCACTTAGATGTTTCTCATAATTAGGTCATTTAACAGTGTAAAGATCTTTACTAACATCTAAGGCAAATGTGAAAGTCTGCTTCAGCCTTTTCAGGAGTGTTCAACATGTTTGCCCAGAATTACAGACAATTCAATAAAGTTCTAAATGCATATAACTCTTTGTGTTGTGACAACTTATACAATGTTAAACAACATCAAAGTCAACTTTAGATCTCAGGGAATTAGATCATAAAAGCCTTAATGTGAAGTACAGTATATGTAATATTGTGCCCTTTTCTCATTAGGCCAAACATGGCGTTCTGCCATAGCCACAGGTGGCATCTCTCAGGTAGCATGAGGGGGAAGGGCACCACTTACTGTGGAGGTACCGGGGCATGGCACAGCTCTGACACTGGGAGGCTGCTGCTCCAACACAGGACTCACAAAGACTGTGACAAGCCAAACAGCTCAGAGTATCCTGCTGCAGGAAGGTCCTGGGAGGACAGCTGGAGCCCTTGGTAAGACGGCACCTCATGGTGTTGGAGTCCATGACTAGGCCTGGCTGGCACTGAGAACACTGTGTGTCCTTGGGCCCAGAGCAGACTGAACACGTATTATCACACTCTGTAATACAAGCATACCACAAAGCAAACAATCACAGCCATGTAGGACATCTCAGTTTTTACCTTAAGTACTTCATCATTCACAGTATCACAGAGGATTTAGCCACATCTGCTCGCACCCTGGCATTCTCTGGCACCAGCTTGGTGGTATGTGCCTAGAGGGCAATCCTCGGAGCAAGTGCCCTGGTGCAGCCTGGGAAAGAGTTCAGCACAGCTCACGCAGTCGTCTGCCTTGGGTCCTGAGCACTCGGCACAGCTGGTGTGGCAGGGGACACAGAGACCCTGGTCCATGTCCTCAAAGTAACCCTCTGGGCAGCTCGCTTTGCAAATGCCATCCAGAAGCAGGTACAAAAATGAGCACCCTTCAGAAGGAATTAAAAAGAAGTCATTATGCTGCACTTCATAAACAAGGCATGAGCTCATATATAACGAGGCACTCAACACAGTGAAGGTGAGGGTCTGACCTCACTAATACAGCACGCACAAAGACAACCCATACCAACGTGCACTGACTGTTCTCTGGATACTTCTTTCAGTTCTCTCTCAGTGTTCACACACACAATATGTCAGAACAAGAATTTTCAAACACAAGACGTTGTGGATCACAAACACTGCTCAATCTCAGATTTCTAAGAAATAAGTAAGGGATAAACCATGATGAGGCATGCAGGTCTATGAAATAATCATTGACAACTTGGTGTGATTCAACCTGATGCAAAGCAGAGGGCTAATAACCAAGTAGGAATTGTGTATTTTCATTAAATCTTTAAAATAAGAAACAAAACTTAAAAATACAAAATGACATGTGGCAATAACACAACATGACAAATGACCCCCCCCCCCCCAGCTTGTCGTTGGTAGGCAGACAGTAATACCATACACCATGGTATCATTTGGGAAAGGTTTAAAGGTATCAAAAATTGAATACTGCCCAACCATACCTGGAATGTTTAACAAAATAAGCACCCGTGAATACAGAGCTGTTATTAGGCTGCCGGAACTGCGTGAGCCATTCCACAAGATTTGTACATCTATGTGTAATCTCGGCACCAATACAAATCTAGTATTTACCAAAGCTGTGGTATAATACACAGCAATTTTTGATTTTCTAATCTGGAATAGTGGCTGTACCTATTAGCAGTGAGTAGGAACAACCTGGAAAAGAGGCACAGCAGCACTTTGGCAGCTGTGTCTGTGTGACAGCATCGCTAGGACATCCACAGGGACACTCACGGCTACATGTCCTGCTGTCCTCACAGGCCTCACAGTGTGCTGGACAGTGTCCACAGGCGCCGTCACTCGAGGGGAAGCTCTTTGGAGAGCAGCTTGAGCCGCAGCGTCCGTTCTCCAGGTACAGGCCCTCCTTGCAGGACAGGCAGTGGTCAGCCTGCCTATCGCAGGTGAGGCAAGACCCATCGCAGGCCTCACATTTGCCCTCCAAAGCCTCAAAAAAGCCACTAGAAGGACAATTGTTTCAGTTCTGGGCACATACAACCAGCATGTTTCCTTCCTCGGCAGGGCTGCCTCTACCATCAATAGTTACAACAGTCAAATACAGCAGGTGCTGCTCTTGGCCTAAACCAGAACCGTGTAAAGCACAACCACCTCTCATTACCTCTTCTCCTATACACCAAGAGTCTGAAGTGGTGGTGGAAAACAGCGTCACATTCAGAGAAGAACTTAGCTCAAGAACTACAGGACTGCTTTGGAGCTACAGTTGGAGACAGGCTCAGAAGGCACCGTGCAGGTATACAGTAGCACACTACAGCCACAGTTCATTTTAACACAATGTGTGGAGATCACAGGATGAAACAGCCATTCTAGCTTTACAATGTTCCCTCCCCTACCATCTGAAAATGTTATACAAACATAAAACATACAGCTCTAGATAAGATAGCTTTTTTCCACAAGTTACCAGTTTACACAAATCCAAAACAAAGACATACATGCAGTTTCTGTGCATCAGTGCTAAGATGACACTCTTTACAGCTGTCAGCTGTAGCACTGACTTTGATATTGAGTACTTTCTTAAAGACTATGCACTGCTGTGTATTCTATTTTGTCACAGAACCTTTTTACTATTTCCTTTTCAATTTCATGGTCTAATATTGTGTTGCATTTTATGTTTTTCTTTGCATGTCTTATTCCTGCATTTCAGAATGTCCTTGCATGTTTTTTTGCACACAAACTCCAAAATATGAATCTAAATAGACATCTGCTGGTGAAGTAACAATACTGCAGTATTAAGGTATCCATAAGAAGTATTCCTTTTACTTCTTCACTGCCTGACAAATGCAGAACCATAAGCTGAGGCAGCTGAGCTGGGCAGCTCTTTCCACCAAAGCCTGGCACGATGTAGCATATGGAGAAGGGCTCTGAGTGTGCGGTGAGCATGAGGAAAGATAATACTCACTCTGGGCAGTTGGACCAGCACTTGCCCTGGTGCAGAAAAACCCCATGAGCATCTGGCTTGCAGCTAGTGCACATGTCACCTGCTCTCTCACACGCTTCACAGCTGGGGGAGCACTCCTCACACAGCTGGGCATCCGTGTTGGCAAAGAAGCCAGTCGGGCAGCTGCCCACACACGAGCCCTCCGGATCCAGGATGTACCCTGTAGATGAGCACACAGGAACAAATGTGACATGTCTGAAGGAGACGCTTTGTTGGACCACACAGAGGTATGGAATTAAAGGCCAGGAGTCACTCTTGCTTATTGTAACTTAAACCCATGTTCACACAAGGAATAAGCTATCTACAACAGCATGCTGTCTGTGCTGGTCTTCCTCACAGCAAAGATCCTAATCTACACTTCTTGACTGGGTTAATGAGTAACAAATCTGATCTTAAAATGCCAATATATAAAATGAACTGTACCAATAAAATTAAGGAAGACTATAACGAATTTGTTGGGAAGGAAGAACTTGGTGTGCCTTTAACTGTAGTCCCCATTATTGGTATAAAAACTGTCAATATGTCTTCAGTTATTAGTTCTGTACATGACACTTTATTATAAGTTAGCAGCAGTGCACATCCAGCAGTGCGAGATGTCAGGCTTAAGACCAGCAGGCTCAGATATGTGACACATCTTCTCCAGTCTGCCAATTTGTAAATCAACAATGGCAAGTACTAGTAAATCTGGACCTGCTGATGTGCTGGAAGATATAAAAAAACCAAACAAGATCCTCTATAAAGACCTGAATCACTAAATTCAGTGACTACTCAAACCCAATGTGGATAAGATTTTACAATATATGACAGTGTACAACCTACCATATTCACCTTGACAACCAAAACAGTAGCAGGCTTGCCAGTGGACTACATTCTGATGAAGGCCATTGTTGGAAGGTGCAGGTGATCTGTTAACCTTCATAGGAACAGAGCTCTGGCAGGGCAGCCCTTACCTGTCTGACAAGTGGAGCAGTCCAGGGCAGTGGGGCCAAAACAGGTCAGGCAGGACACATGGCAGGGGAGACACTCACCATCTACACCTTAAAGCACATATACTTTAGATGGACTACAGGTGCAAGGATTTCTTTGGAGGAAAATTCACTACAGAATGCAAATTGTTTCCTATTGGTTAAATGGACAGTTCGTACGGTTGAAGAGTTTGTGTAGTGTAGAGCAAGCTCACAGTTTGGACCACAAAAACACATCAGCTGAAGGACAGCTGAGGGACACCTGTGACTGCATTGAAGAACTGGGGTCATGTGCTTTTAACTCAACCACATGACCTGCAGAGTAGCCAGCAAACCACGGATGTTACACAAAACAAGAAAATGAAGCAAATAATAATAAACAAATAAAACTGTATGTATGTACTTAAAAGAAGTGGGCAAAGAAGCTACTGCAATTTGTCAGTAATAAATCAGTTGTCTCCTTGACAACACACTCTTCAGTACGGTGCCACCAGGGGCTGAAGGAGACCACTGCACAGCTGTGATCAGCTGTGGGAACACGGCTCATCCCAGTATAAACTCCACCCAAACCACAGCGCTGTGTTTGTGCTGCCTACCTGTGTGCCCTGTGCCTTACTGGCCTCTGTTCTGCTTAATATCCCACTGCTCCACTGTAACCTTAAAGTTTTTCCTGATTAAAATGACTCAAGAGTCCTGCCTGAATTTGTAACAGTAGCATTTAGCGACAATACTACATTTGCTATAGTCATTTTAGTTTTTAACTAAGACTCGGTGTATGAATAGTTATGACATGGCTACAAATATAAATGAAAGAAAGAGAAAAGAAGGGTGTGTGAAGAGGAAACAGTATCAAATCCATATTTAGTAACACTAGATGATCAACAGACAAGCAGGGAGACAGTTACAATGGTGCAGTCAGGGCTTCTAGTTAACAGCCTGTCAATGTCCTCTGACTTTCTGCCATGGAGAAATGAAAGTTTGAATGGGCCCATCCAGAGAACGAAACCAAGCTGAGCTTAATCAGGGAAACTCCAGTCATTGTGGTATATAGTCCAACAGCGTCTCATCAGTTCACTGACTGACCACTGTAGTGAAGCAACTCTGCAACTGTTGTCAACCATCTTGTCCCTTGTCCCCACTTCCTTCCTCCTCTACCAGGTCCCTTTGCTGTTTTCTTTGTGTAGGACAACTTAAAAAAAAAAATGTTGCTCCCTAAGACACCAACCTCTGCAAGAAACTCTTATGAATTTATAGTAGGCAATGAACTTTATTCAGTTCCCTTTACAGGCAAACACATCATCGTAGTTTGAAGAAAAGTTTCAATATCACAGTTCAGTAACATCACGGTTCAGTAATCCAATGACTTATCTGGTTTTTACATTGTACATAATGATAATAACCATTGTCATTGTGTACATATACATGTTACACATATTTATCACACTGAAATTTGTTCTTTGCATTTAGCGCACCCCCCTGGGGGGAGCAGTGGGCAGCCAGTGCCCGGGGAGCTAGTGTTGAGCGTCTTGCTCAGGGACACATCTGGCAGTCGAGCCGGGATTCAAACCAACTTGATACTCTACCCTCTGAGCCACAAGACCGCTAGCTACATATCTCGTGACAGCCAGTAAATCCTTCCAGCTCAACCAGCAGGACTGAGTGGTGGTAACATGCTGATCACTGCTGTCCGGCCCCACATTTCAATGTATTTTTTATAAATTAATCAGAAAAAAATGTGGAAACTGAGGAAAAGCCACAGAGACTCTTTTGTGTTAGAAACACCTTCAGCCCAAGCTGCAAACACCACATAAAGCGGTATTAAAGCACACACAACACCGGTGCCCAAGCTAGCTGGAAGTGAGAAAAAAGGCACTTCATATTGCTTTTGGAACCCTTTACACAGTTCTAACTCTAGGACAGTTTAATAGAGCAAAGAACTTTGGTGATTTCCCACTCCACCATTTGTGGTTTCCACACTCTGTGTAAATATTTAGAAGTAAATGCTCTCACCATTATAGTAGTGCCCCTGAGGACAGCTGCTGTGAGGGCACTGTCCATACAGAGGAAAGTGCCCGTCCTCACACTGATCACAGTCCTGTGCCCCTGGCCCATGACACATCTGGCATGAAACGTGGCAGGCCTGGCATCGCCACACACTCGTGTCTCCGAATGTCTTGTCTGGGCAGTGCTTCACACAGGCTCCCTCTGTGGGTCGCAGGAGGCGCAAGGAGCAGGGAGATCATGTTAGGGCAGGAATACATGATAATACTGTGTGTTACAAACTGTCACAAACTCAAACAACCAGTGAGGCTCTGTCTCCGTCTCTGTCCACCCTCAGTCAGGCCTGACAAAGGAAAAAGTACTACACATGCATGAACACACTATGTGGACCTTAAAAGACGGGACAGTTTTTCTTTAGTTTGGGAGTTTCTGTCCTTTTTCCCCAGCTGCCTCTTGTTGTATCTTCTACCCCTGGGACTCTTACTTTCTTATCTTAATGCAGATAATATTCCGTTTTATTTCAGTCCAAGTCATGTCGGTAAACTACCTGTTTTCGAAGGCTGTTAAGCAGCTGCTATTGAGTAAACAACTCAACACTTTTTACAGCCCTGTACAAAATTGAAGTTACCTGTTCTGACCCAGTAAGAACTGTGTTAACATACTGTAAAAAGCAGTTATTTACTGTGTGAGTTACTGGTATATAAGAATTGTTTTCTGTGTGAAACTTACTGTTCAGTGAGATCAGGTACTGTATATTCCTACATGGTGAAGTGAAGTGTAACCACACTGTGCATTGAGGACAGGAACAGTGAAAACTACAGGTGTTTCAGTCCTGTAAATGGCTCTACTGCTTAGGTAAACACATTACCAGATCCTGAGCCACATCTTCTTCTCCGCCCCTATAGTACTGTTATGTGTGGGTGGTGTTATGTATTAACCTGCTTTACTGTTCAGGATGTATACATGTGAGGCACACAGGCTAAAGCATACTGTATTTAGTGTTCTGCTTGCCTGCTTCACTGCAGGGTGTTAAGTTCGTGTGCTCACTGTGCCTTACTGTTCAGGAAGTATCCAGACTGGCAGGTGAGACAGAGCGTCTCACTCCAACAGTCCAAACAGGGAGCTGGACAGCTGAGGCACAGTCTTCGGGCCACATCTTCAAACGTCCCCCGTGGACAGGCCCGCCGACACCGCTGCCTGTAGCTTAATGGGTACAGGAAGCAGAAATTCAAAACGTGAAATTAAACGATATGTATACAAACACTTGAAGGGTTGATAAAACAGGCCAACAGAAAAATTTGCAGAAGCATGAGTTCAGAATCAGGCCCATTTAATACCAGCTGTTTAATACATACACTATCCCTTTGGAGCAATGCAACACAGTTACAGGTATGACCTGTGTTTGAACTCACAACCTCACAGCCCACAAAGAGATACCAGAGAAGACAATTAGCCCACTGAGCCAAAGACCCAACTCCCTCACTTGGGGAACTTATCATACACTTGTCCTGACTTACCAAGGGTTCTTACCACAGTGCTTTCATGGCCGCTACACCCTCCCCCTTTTAATTTCAACACCAACCACAGCCCAACTGCTTTCGCAGCCACTACACTACTGCACAAACATATGTGCTCAGTTATTCCACTGGCAGTTTTCTTTGTGTCACAGAAAAATATCCATCCATCCATCCGCTATACCACCTTATCCAATTCAGGGTCATGGGAATCCTGGAGCCCATACTAGGGGGCAGAGGACAACATGGGCAGGGCGCTAACCCACCACAGGCCGGGAGACACCCTGGGCAGGGCACTAACCCACCACAGGGCAGGGGACACCCTGGGCAAAGCCTTACACTTGTCATTTGTTTCTGCTTTAGAAACAAAATGTTCACTTGCTGCCTAATATATCCCACCCACTTCTAGATGCCTGAAAACATGCAGTTACATCAGGTGCATGTACTGATTTGGAATTGCTGCTGAACTTCGAATGTCTTCATGCATCCCAGTGCACAAACCGTCATTATGGTTATGGAGCAGTGCTCCACACATGACTAGCTGGCTCACTGATTTTCACCTGGTGCTCGTTCACACTGTCCAGACTGTACTGAAGCCCTCTATCTCCTTGTAAACATTTCCTAGCCATGACCCGTTTGTCTGGGTTATTCCTTTTGATTATTCTTGCTTTTCCGGAAACTCTCGTAATTTTGTTCCTCTACGGAAAGCAAAATGCACAATTATGTTTATATATGTACTCAGGGATAATGCCAAGACATAATATTCCTCAGATGAATAATGTTTTATATTTGTGTTTTGGGCTGCTTGTGTTTTCAAATTCACACACACACACACACACACACACACAGGAAAATCTGCATGAAAGTCTTACAGAGTTTTCTGTAAGAACTAAAGGCTGTATTTATTCAGCTGTACAGAGCTATACAAACGCAGGTAACCTGATGCGCTCTGCAATGAGACACTGCTGTAAGGAGGAATAACACACAATTGGGTTTCTGTTCTGCTGATGTGGCTCAGATAATTCTGATGGCAGCTGAAGGAGAAAGCAGGTATTAGGCTCCCAGACCTAATAAAACAGTCCAGTGACTACAGCAAAGCACATTATTGAAAGTACATAAATTTTAAATTTTGGCATGAGAATAATGTTTTATCCCATTTGTGTACTACCATTATATTTCAAAGATTTGCAAAATTTAGCTACCAGTGCAATTGCAGCTACTTTTTAAAGCAAAGTGTTTCACAATCAGTGGTGTTAAGTGGCCAGGTTACAGAAGTCCAGCACCATGCTTCTGACGGTATAGGCAGGCGATGTTCTCATGGGCACACATACAGAACTGCGCCTCAAACCCGCCTGAGAAAAGCTGAGAGCAGAGAAGAGTAGAGTTACGGAGAGGCGGAGAGCAGCAACTGACTCACAGAACGTAGCCCCTGGAGCAGGTGTGGCACACCTCTGGCTCATCTGTGCAGGGAACAAAGGCAAACTCAGCACAAAGCCAGAGCCAGACACCCAAACCCAGTCTACCCAGTTAGAGGAACCTAAAAAATTTTAAAGCATTGATCTGCATTAACAAGTTCAGGTGTTAAAACAACAGGCATTGTACATGGATGCTTGTTGCATTACAGGTCTGTGTTGGATTGTGACATAATGGATTATTTCAGTCATGTTTATGGCACTCGACCAAAACCATTAATTGTTCTTAATGTTCTTGCATTTTCAGTTTATGAAGAGAATTCTCACCCAATTGCTGTGAAACAGCGATGCTCCCAGCAGCCTTGATGGAAAAGGCTAACCTGGTGAGGCGCACCAACTACAGTGCTCTGCTGTTCCATTTAGCCCTTCTTAGCATCTTATGCAGCCCAACTAGGGCCAAATAATGTTCCCTTAGGTGAGGCAAACAGGTGCAGATGGCTGGGCACCCTGAGACCCTGAGAAGTCCACACATTGTTGGCTAGGCTTGAGCCTAGGATAGTCCACTCCTTCAGAAACACTCACTCAGCTGCAGGCTCCCCCAGCACTGCCTTTTCTTTTTCCGTTTGAAAGAAATAACTCTTGTAGAACAGGTGTGGATACTGCACCAAGGGTTACTTGGGACGAATATGAATGTACATTACATATTCTTTGGCTTGGGATGTGCTGGAATAACCACATATACAGTGGAGATTACTTAAATAGATATTTGGTGAGCGGTACTGTGATTGATAGACACACCAGTCACGTATACTGTTTTTCTGACACGTGTTCAGTCAAGTGGACACAGTGTAAAAAGACATGTCACTGCAGCCCAGTAGTACATGTTCTTATAGACGACACTGGATAAGTGGGTACAAACAAGTAAAATGCCCAGCCATTACACTGGTAAAACAGCAACAAGTTTTGTTTGGCTGGCAGCAATTTCTCAGATTTAAAAAAACAAAGAATTGTTTTTAAATGTCAGACAGAAAAACAAATTCAGGCATAAACCAAAAAAGAACTGGCCATGTGGACAATGTAGC
Organism: Chitala chitala; assembly: GCA_025773905.1. Classification (NCBI taxonomy): domain Eukaryota; kingdom Metazoa; phylum Chordata; class Actinopteri; order Osteoglossiformes; family Notopteridae; genus Chitala; species Chitala chitala. The sequence goes on along the minus strand of JABJVR010047353.1, from coordinate 7,051 downwards.
AGAGCCTCAAGTGAGGTGATTCAATAAGCATGTAGCAAACAGCTATATGTTAGCACATAAAAAAGTAATTATGACTAAGGATGATATTGAATGGTCTGTCCTGAGCCATCTACTCTGTTTATAAATATATATTTACACTGAATTTGTCCTCCATCAGTGCATGACACACAAGGAACAGAGGTAGAGAGAGTTAAGGGTGAAAAGGGTGAAAAACCATAAAGTTTAAAGGATTGGCTATTATGCCTATAGAATATAGACTGTGTGTAGTGTGTATTCATGTTATTAGTTATTGTCATAGATTAAGGCAAATAAAAGCATTATAATCATTGTGCCATGTGACTGTAAGTCAGTTTGAAGACAATGTTGAAAAAGAAACTGGAGTTTTACCTGTTGAGCACATCGAACAGCCAGTGTCACAGTCAACACATTCCCCTGTCTCAGGATCTTGTCTCTGGCCTGTAAGACAACAAGAGACCTAACTGCAATTTAAACACCTCTTGATAAACATCACACCTTCACATGTTAGGGGTCCTGTAGCACCAAGTTAAGTGACCTTAGCCACTCATTGTGTCATGGCAGTATGAACACGGGAGTCGAACGACTACCGAAAAGCTCACCGCTCGTGCAGAGGACACGCAGGCAGCCCCCACTCACTGCTGTGAAGTTCTCCCTACACCGGGCGCAGGTGCTGCCATCTGCGCAGAGCTCACACTCCGGCACACACGGCTGGCATGCAAACAAGCCTCTGTCGGCGTAGTACCCGCGAGGACAGCGGAGGCGGCACCGGCCCTCCTGGAGGAACCGCTCCTCTCCATCTTTGTCTGGAGAAACCATGTACAGCATTAGGAAGAGCGACGCCGTGGTGTCAAAACAGGTGTGCAGTCTATGACACGAACCTCTACAGAAACATTCGTCTGACACTAACGATCTAATTAATCTTTAAAAGCACTTAACAAAAACACAAATACAAATGATGTGTCTTTAAAAATGAATACAGGAGGCAATAACTGCAAAGGGATCTACAGGCACACTATTACCTGCACTACCATACACCTGAAAGGCTTTTTTATATCCAAAGGTCATCCTGCAAGGCCTGATCACATTACAAATTACTTTGTTCTACAACAGGGCAGACAGTAATAAAATATTTTGACCAATATTGTTGACTTTGTTGTAAATTCATATAAGAAATAAGCAATGTTGCACAATACATCATCGTTATTATTTTGTCATTGTTGTTACTAGCACATCAACAGGATTACTATATGTAGCTAGACAGTTCTGTCATGTTTCTACACAGTAAACCTGGTAATGTTCAGTATATGGACTCAAACATATAAGTACTCTAAGTGTTAAATTAACACTTCCAGCTTTGTTGTGTGCATGTGTCGTTTTCAAGCTTGGATAATCAGTTTAACAGGGAAAGACTTTAGAGGCGCAGAACGACATTTCAAAATATCTACACCGACAAAAATGAGTCGTAATGAGAAGTGGAAGAGGGTACAAGGTGCGTTTATGACGCCAGTTAAGATGAACACTTCCGTGTATGTAACGAGCAAATCTACTGAACGCACTTCACAGCAGAACTACTACTCAGCGAGAGAATGAAGTTTGCGTTTTACACACATCTTTATGTTTTGTGGTGTACATCTCAACGAAAAAAATACCACATTCTTGGATACGAACAATAAGCTTAAATATTCAGTTATTACTATTTCTGTATATTTTTACTTGAGTAGTATTTAAAAGTGTGCACTAAGTTAAGCAACTGACTATGATCACCTTTAAGTGTTGTCTTTAAACTACAGAACATCCATTGTGTAACCCTGCGTTAAAAAGGCGAATGCATAGCGTTCCTACCGATTCCGCACTTGGTGCACTCGTAGAGCTCGGGACCCGTGCATTCCGCACAGGTGGGATGGCATGCAACGCACTGATTCCGCACAGCAAACTGCCCACTCGGACAAAACAGCGAAGAAGGTTTGCTATGAATATAGCCGATCCAGATTAGAATAAAACATATATAAAGAGAAGCCTTCATCTTTTCGTGCACATGCACTGGAGCGCATCCATCAGTATGCTTTTAACAAAGAGACCACAGAGGCGAAAGCCAATGCCGGCCAGAGATGGTGCAACCGTATCAGGGTCTGGGAACAGCAAACCCATCAGACAAGTTTCTCCAAATGAGGGCTGGTCACTGATCTGACAAATTAAAAGCGTAACTGTTAGCAACCAAGTCGGATTCTGAGTGCATTGTGAAAAGTAGACATCAAAGTGCGACTAACGATAATTTGTTCAAAAATCTACCATTCGCAACCACTATACGATGTTTCTTATTACTAAACGATTTGGATAATTGAATATTTGCTTACGGTTTCTAATTATATGGCAAATATAACAGCAATAAAAAATATTATGTTGAGTCACAAAACGTTTTTGGACTTAGTTTGTGAAAACCATAATAACACCTAAACATAAAAATGAAATTATTGAGATTAAAACGACTATCCCCTTGTTTTTACGTTAAAATATTTAAAATATAATGAAATGAAATGTGAATTGTAGTATTAGTTTTCTACGGCGGCTGCGTGTCTAAATAAAATGGTTCGCAATCAAACTAGTTGTATGTGATAGACCGTCCAGCATGTTCGACAATCTCTACTTCTGAGAGGACTAGCTCTTTCTGTTTCACTGACGTTGCCCTTTTTTTCTTCTCTCTGAAAATGTCCGACATCGTATTGTTCTCAAATGGCTTGTGAATAGGTAGTTCCTTGGCGTGATTCTGTAAGCATACAATACAGGCGTGCCATGGCAGAGATTGTAGAAACCAGTGACGTGCGATGAGGCACCTGTTGGGCTCACATCTGCCCCCTTCAATGCTGCACGGTACTGTCTGCCTCACCTTGTGTGTGAGGGACAGCGCACAATATCTGTGCATACAAAGTTATTTCTGCATATTAGTGCTTTTGAGACTTGGTAACATGTCACAGACTCATATCCCATGAGACTGTTCCACTGCCTTTTAGCCTTCTGGTTATAAAGTTCACAAATGGAAGAGATCACATATCTGACTGTCCCAGTCACACCCCTCACAATATTAAATTCCTTTAAAATCTCCATACTCTGCAATGGGTTGACACCCTGTTCAGAGTGTGCTCTGCCTATTACACAGTGCTGTGTGTAATAGGCCACATGTGACCCTGTTCAGAATAAGTGGCTGGGAAGTGAGTGAGTGACTGTCTGCCACACTACCAAAGTTAGGTGTTCGCACCTCATAGTAAAAACTCACTCTGTTTAATTACGCTGTACTCTGTGATGGTAGCAGACACTTCTTATGATGTGCACAACACAAAGTGGTTAATTTTTCAGAACCAGAATAGTTTTTATTGCCACGTAGGTTGAACATACAAGGAATTCGAGTCCGGTTCAGTAGCTGTTTTGGTTTTATACCCTTACTCTGATGGGATAAATAGCTTACAGAGAACAGATGGATGGGTGTGTCTCTCTTTAATTACTGTGATCTCTGAGAAGAAGGAGAGGAGACGGCTCTGCTGACTACACTGACATGCTGAACCAGGAAAAGCTCAATTCTTAAATACAGGCTGGCTGCTGCTGATTAGATCATGGTCTAAAACTATTTGGTGTCATTCACTGACTCTGACCAGGGATCCCACAGGCTGGAAAAGAAGTAATACTCTAAAAGAAGAAAAAAAACATTTAAATCTGGCATGGTAAGACTGTTGTTGTTGCATAAGTGTGGTCTGATACTGATAGTTGCCCTTAAGATGCTGTGAACCTTGTCTGGGTCTTATAAGTTACCTTGAGAAGGACACTATCCCACTCCCAAGTTGTATGAACAAGTGGCTTGGCAGGAATGATAAATCATGTGATCTCTGCTTGTTAGGCAATGAGGTGCAGCACAACATCAAGTTTGTTTTCAACTAGAACTGGCTAAGGCAAAAATATATAATTTTCTTTTGACTTCTGTGTTTCTCTGTGTTTTATATCATTCAATATTCTTTTAGGTGTCTTGCAGCAACTTAACTTCTTATCTAACTGTCATAATTGTTGCCCCAGGCAGCAGCAGCCATGTTATCTTATTTTAAGGTCCACCCTTGTGTTAATTTGATTGGCTGTTTTATGTGCCTTGTTTAGTCTATTCCACTTAATTGAGGCTTTTATAGAGTTCAGGGGTGGGATTTCTGATTTGATTCTGGTCCTGGTTAGTATTTGGCCTTGACAATGGTTTTTTTTTTTTTGGCTCTGTTATTGTTAGTTAGGGAGCTCTGTTTTTTTGTGTTTTATCATTTGAAATAAATCTGAAATTTAGTCTGCGCTTAGGCACATCTTACCTTGCAATCAGTACAAACACATTTTAAAATCGTAAAACACACCCTTGTAAAATTCTACACAGATTATGTTAGAAAAAAAAAGTTTTTATACACTGGTATTCAAGATGTAATTCCTGTATCAAACACCCTGAAGTTGCATGCTTAAAACAACAAGTTAGATGTTTTCGTGTAAGTTCTGCTGTCTCATGCCTCAAAGCTTTGCAGTTTGAATTCAAGTATGCACTGGGTTTCCTACATGTACTCCAGTTTCCTTACAAAGATGCACCATGACTCCAGGCCACTCATGACTCTGTTTAGGATAGGTGTTAGTGATCTATGATATGCCATCATTTAGTAACCACTGTGGAGAGAAACAAACAAACAGTAATGATAAAGACTAGTGCATGAAATACATGGACTGGTCAGGCAATTTCTAGCAGATTGACTTGCAAGGAATACTGGCCAGGTATAACCAGGTCTGTGTCACCAGGAAGAGGTCTAACTGAAGAAATAATGAAGATGGTATAAAGGCAGTGGACAGTGTCACAGGCTGAAGGGTAGGGTCATACTGCTGTACCTGATTTCCTCTGGTAAAAGTTCCTAGTAATGAAATAGTTGCAGTGGTGTTGGTAAAGAAATAAAATATATGAAATATAAAAATGTGTGCTTGATCAATCTTGTAATGGTGTGGAACAGGAACTCCTGAGGTTGAAAGGTCGATTTGCAGAGTTTATTACAATACAGCACAAAAAGGCAATCAATAAAACACAATCAGAAACCAAAAGGAGGACATAAGCAAAAACCAATAAACTAGAAACAAAAAGACACAGAGACCCAAACAAGAAAAAAAAAAGCAAAAACACTAAAAAACAACCTCAGACACAACCTGTTCCCTATTTTTCATGCTGTTCTTTCATCAGTCTCCAGGAAGATTAAGGTAACTTCACACATCCTCCAGGTCAGCCATTCTTAATGACTCTCTTGTGTTGAACAAAAGTAGCAGGAGTCAGGACATGTTGCATGTTCAATGACAATAAAGATATTCTGACACGTACATCCCAATGACTGCCATTGTTCAGTTAACAAGCCTATCCAAGTGAGTTGAGTAATGAAACCACTCCATGTGGGGTCACTGACCAATTTAATTTCATACTGAAGTTGCTACTTGGATGAGTAGTGAAACATTCCCATGAAGAGGAAAGAAGCCCAGTTGATATGATTCAGTTTCCAGACACAATAGTTACACTACATTTTTAAAGGTTATCTATTCGTTAACAGATTAGCAAATAACGTGTTACTAGCAAACTGTTCCTTAATTTTTCTTAATGCTGATTGACATAGTGGGGCTGCGTGATGAAAGTACAGTATGGTAAAATGATTAGTCATTATCATTTTTTTTCATCTGCTCTGTGCAATTCTTATTCAGAAATATATTTTTAAACATTTTGATAATTTTTATTGTGATATTTAATTAAAAAAAATACATTTTATGGGAAAAAAAAGCATTTCCAAATTTACACACCTACTAGGGCTTTCCTGGCGGGCTCGCAGACAACAGTTTGGGAAACTATAGTTTAAAGATCAACACGGTACTATTTCTAGTTAATTGGAATGGATTCAAATTGTCTACAGTGTTACTTGTAAGTCAGTTTGTGTTTGATCAGATAGAGGATCATCAGTAAGAAAGATCATGGGCAACGTGTGCAAACACTGCCACTAAAAACGTATGGAATGACCACGAATACTGACTCCTGTCATAACAGCTAATATCTTCATTTCATTAACATTCTATCCAGAATTCTATCAGAATGTCCACATTTTGGATAGAGACGATAGATGGTTAGAGAGAGGAGTGAAGGAAGTCATCTATGTACAAATGGAGAACCCTTCGTCAAACAGAGGAGAAGGACTGAGATACAACCTGTCTCCTATTTTTCATGCTGCTATTTCATCCATCCCAAGGAAGATCAACACCTTTTCGCATATCCATCAGGAGGGCCATACCTAACAATGACCACTGTATATATCTGGTAAATTAACATTTCTCTGCAGTTAATTTTTCCTCCCTAGTGTGTGTGACATCACTGTCCTGTTACAATATGTTTTTGACGGAGATTAATTAAACTGCTCTTACAGGTGGAAGTAGTACATGACGTCTGTGTTGTGCACTGTCCATAACTTGCAAGTAGATGCAACTTGAATATTATTCCTCATGGAGAAACTCTGTTCATTAGTATAATATATAATATATTATAAATATTATAAAATATAATATTGAAATATATTACATTTACAGTAAGTTTTTTTTACAGACCTATAAGCAATTCTGTTTTTTTGTGAAAAAGCACCTGATAATCTATAAGATGCTAAGGTTGTTGTCAGAAAACAAACCATAGTAATATGTGTTTGGTTAGGTTTCAAAATCAGCATTATAACCATGATATGAAAACTTTAAACTGTGATCAGAAGTTATATAAAACTGAAGGTTAAGACCTCTACAAGGTCATGTGGGATTATTATAGGCATCTTTACAACAAAGTTGAATCCCAGGAAGTTTTTTACATTTTTGTAAGACATGCTCTTTTACAAAAGACAATTTTTATCTTCGTAGGAGCTTTGCATTCAGTATGCAGATGAAATATGTATTCAGTAGTTATTCTTCTCAGAAGCTACACCTTGTCTATTTTGTTTTTAAGCTCACTGGAAACATTATTTTTAGT
>JABJVR010047352.1:0-28020 GCA_025773905.1 Chitala chitala | reverse complement strand
CCCCCCCCCCCCCCCCCCCCCCCCCCCCCCCCCCCCCCCCCCCCCCCCCCCCCCCCCCCCCCCCCCCCCCACCGGGCACAAGGCAGAAAAAATGTACCTCTATGGTACATGTACGGCAGGTCAATCTTATGTTTTTTTTGTACTCTTGTCACCAGGGTAACAGGATGTGAGCCTTGTTAATGTTGGCAGTGCTGTAGATATGAATAATACTGCTGTGTTTGTAGGAGCCCCAACCCCATTGGACAGGTTATAGATGTTGGATACAAATATTCTGCACTTTTTTACAGCAGGCAGTTCCTGTTTTGAGACTTTGACAGTGGGGAAAAATTTAGTTCCTTGTTTTATTCAGAAAAACAACCCCCCCCCCTCCCCAATGTCTGATATTAATAAGTAATTAAAAGGATTCTGAAATGCACTGATGTAAGCTGCTCAGAGATGTCACCATAGTCTTTAATGAGTGTTCAGAACTCCAGCGCTGGTTTCACAAGGAAGAGGACAGTTCAAAAGCAGCCACAAGTACTTATGTAAGTCAGCCGGAGAGCCAGGCCCGCTGTGCAGTGAAGAAGCCGTAAACAAAATCAAGATTAGTTTAAAGGTGAGAAGAGAACCCTGTCAACATAGTGAGGTATGGGACAAGATGTGTGCTGGGGGAGGGGGATTTGTCCAGTGTTCTGCTATAAGCTGTGTCACCAGGGCTGTGTTAAAACCTCCATGTTTGCTCAGTGAGGAAGCCTGGGCTGGCTTTCCACCTAATTAGCAGCTAGCTAATTTATCCCCAAAAGTACTACTTGATGTAGATTCAGAAAGAGATCTTCCTTAAGAACGGCTTACTCTAAAACCGAGTCTCCCATCAGCACTCTGTAAGCACATAGGCATTTTTTAAAGTGGAATATTTAGCTGAAAATACCTCAGGTGATTGCTGTGCATTTTCGGTCCCTGTAACAGGATGTTATATGCTTATGCATTTTTGGTTTCATTTCTGCGTATGCAGGAAATTGAGATTGCTGCCTTGATAGCTGCTGCCCAGACAGTGTAGCCATTGTTCAGTAACAGGTTGCTGCCTTAATACTGCTGCCATGATTCACTTGTTAAATGTTTGTTCTTCTGTTCGTTCAGTCGTTTGCTTAGTTGTTTATTAATTTTCCTAAAATGCTTATTCATCAAGCATCTTGGGAAGTTTGGTCAGCAATACAAGACCTGGCCATAGAAGCCTGAATTAAGTTTAGGAAGTGCAAAAAGCTAATTTTAGGGTAGATTTCAGAAGCAACTCTTGTGTGCTTAAACATGTTCTTTACTTCCTGTAAAATCAATTACATCAGCTGGTCAAAGTTTTTAAATTTTCGCCAGGGATCATATCCCAGATGTAAACTTAACAGCGATGGCAACGCCAGGGTTCACAGCTTCTACACAGCTTTAATGTCCCCAGCTCTTTTGTTTGACTTTAGGGTCCGCCTTCTAGTAATCCCCACCCATTCATGTTCTCACAAGGTCGTTCCAGCTCACTGTAACACTTATGTACTGAAACCCAGGGAATTCTTGCATTCTTGTTACTGTAGCACAGAGGGGTGGGTGACTTGCACAGGTCAGTGGAACAGCAATGTAACCACCACCGTGGAGACAGTGTGTACGTGGGTGTGCTTGCCGAATAGGCGGCAGGCATCAGTAACCACGGCGATGATGAGAAGTTGTGCGGCTTGCCCCTCCCACTCCATGGCCTTTTCACTTCAACATGGGCGGCACGTCCGGCTTTAGACGAACTCCCAGAGAAAGGCAGTTAAATTCATTAAGTCGTAATGCTCTTTGAAAAATAATTCACAGCCAGTTGGAGCCGCAGTGTGTGCTTTCTGAAATGAATTACGATAGGTCGCTTGTGCCTCGGGCATGCCAAGGCAGGCCTGTTCCTCCTAGCGATCTCTTTTACGGCGCAGCAAGTCATCCTGGGGTGCTGTTGTAAAAGGTGGTATCACCCTTCCACCTGCTTTAAAATACAGGTGTGTGTGTGTGTGTGTGTGTGTGTGTGTGTTGGAATAAAGGTGTAGATCCTGCCTACCACTCTGTTTTTGTACATCAGTGACGCCCTGCGGTTAGGGGTAGTGGTTGTAAAGCGTGCATTGATGTTCCTGCACTGGAAGTTTTCAGCCTCGCAATTCTCTTTGAAATGCAGCGCTTGCAGAGGGACTGCAGCTTCAGAAGAGAAAGAACATCAGACGATAAGGGCCAAAGAAGACTGATGTGTAGTGCTGCAAGAAATTAAAAATGGGCTGCATGATTTATGTGTGGGTCCACCCTCACACCGTCCCAGAAAACACCAGCTCACGCTACTTCAGTTGTTGTATGTTGTGGTACAGATAGGTTGAGCACGTTAGTGGATGCTAGTGCTAACAGTGAGGCATAGTTGGTTGTTCAATCTTCTTCTCATAAAATTTCCTATGTTAAAAAGTGATAAATGTGTATTGAGATTTAATCCATTTGTACAACATTTCCTACACAGGGTTTGCAGGAGAGCCTATCACAGGAAACATGGGGTACAAGGCAGGGGACATGCTGGATAGGGTTTAAACCCACCACAGGGGGCAATGACACACTACAGGCAATTTGGGAGTGCCTGTCAGCCTACAACAACTGTCTTTGGACTGGAAGCCAGGGTACCTGGAAGAAACCACTGAAGCACAGGGAGAACATGCAAACTCCACACACACACACACAGCAGAGGTGGAATTTGAACACCCAACCATAGAGGTGCAAGGCAAAAGTGCTAACCACTGATCTAGTCTGTTCCCCAATCAAATTTTCCTCTAATAGTGAAATGTATCAAATTCTCTAACTTTTTCTGATGAAATAAATATTGCACTTCAGTAGCTGGCTTCCAGTGCAATGAACACTGTTACTAAATGCTGAATGGTTTTTTTTTTTTTTTTTTCCTCCCCTCTGTTTTTCGGTTTTCAAATCATTTCATGTAAATTAGTTCCGGAACCAATGTAAACACAGCTGGATACTGTGTCTTTGTTTCAAGCTAAATATAAGTGCTGTCTGCTGGGTGTCCTCTGCCTTTACATAACATTTTAGCCCTGGAGTTAGGGGTAATGTAACATATCCCATGTGAAATATCACTGTACATAAACAACAAATTTGCATACCATGTGACTAACGGGATGCACACAGCGCAGTCAAATCTACTTAACCACACAGCCTCCGGGCCTGGAGTGTAATGTTCATGTGGGTGTATCATGACACTAAAGAAAATGATACTCTTCCAACTGTCTACAAACATTCTCCTTTAATGATAACAAGCCTACCTTGTAAAACATTAAGGTATATAAAAAAACAGCGTGCTGGTGTAGTGCATTGATAACTGCACAGACGTACTGTATGCGACTTGAGCTCAAGCAGAACTGATAAGATGTATCGCAAGGCTGCGTACAACCTAGCGACTGCTCTACTGTAGCCAAGCCGCTGGTGAGCTGATATTGTGGAGCAGTACGGCTGCACTCAGAACTGGTGTAGATGCAGCGACGCCTTTCCTGGCCTCTGATGATTCGACTGCGATTCTATAATTTTGGCGGCCTTAAAAAGATCACTGCGTAGGTGTAACGGGAGCGTGGCTGTGTGTCACGTTGTGATTTTAAATACGTTATCGTCAGTGTTTCAAGCGAACTCCGGGCCCAAACCGTTTGCACCATAGCTGCGTTTCAACACGCACACTAACAGTCAAAAGATTGGACACACACATTCAAAGGCCTCATTGCGTTGGACCAGATGATGAAGGAGAAACAGTCAAGTGCCCAGTATATGTTGGAACTCCTTCAAGGTTGTTGGAAAAGCATTGCAGGGTTAAGCTGATGCTTGTTAAGAGAATGCCAAGAATTTGCAAGATTGTCATGAAGGCAAGTTTCCATTTTGAAGAGTTTATTTTTGAAGTGATTTTATAACTTTCATAATTTTTTTTTTAATTTTGACTGGCAGTGTACATGAAATCTAGAATTTTTTTATAATGTGAACTAGTGTATTACAACCCCATACTAAACAAGTTGGCATGTTTTGTAAACTGTAAGTAAAAACAAACTGAAATGATTTACAAATCCTTATGGACATATATTCAATAGAATACAGCACAGAGTCAACGTATTTACAGTTGAAACTGATTAAAGGTACTGCATTTTGTAAATAAATTATTGGTATGTATTTGATGGCTGCAACACATTCTCAAAAAAGTTGGGACAGGTTCAAGAAAACCATTAAAAAAGTTTAGATTTAAACATTTCACAGGTAAACAGATTAATTGGTAAGAGGTGACAGTCATGAGCTGGTATAAAAGAGGCATTTTTGAAAGGCTCAGTCCATCAGAAGCAAGGATAGGGAGAGGTTTGCCTCTATGCACACAACTATGTGAGAAAATAGTTCATCAGTTCAAGAATAATGTTGCTCAATGTGCAGTTGCAAGACATTTAGACCTCTTAACATCTACGGTCCATAACATTATCAAAAGGTTCAAAGAATCTAGTAACATCTTTGTGCATAAGGCCAAGGATGAAAGACAACACTGAATACGCGTGATCTTTGACCCCTCAAGCAACATTTTATTCAAAACCGACTTCAGACAGTAAAAGATATAACAACATGGCCTGGAGAATACTTCAGGAAACCTTTATTGGTAAACACAGCTCACTGTTCAAATACTAGCTAAAACTCTACAGAGCAAAACACAAGTCATACATAAACAGCATTCAGAAACGCCGACGACTTTTCTAAGCTTGATCTCATCTGAGATGGACTGATGTGAAGCGGAAAAGGGTGCTGTGGTCTGACGAGTCCACATTTCAGGTCTGTTTTGGTTCTGTCCTCAGGACAAAAGGTGAAAAGGACCACCCTGATTTTTATCAACGAGAAGTTCAAAACCCAGCATCCATGATGGTGTGGGTGTGTTCGTGGCTATATGTGTGCGAGTTTCCCATGCCATGGGCACCGTTAATGTTGAGACACCACTAATGCTGAGAGGTGCATACAGATTTTGGGACAATATATTCTACCACCCAGCATATGTCTCTTTCCGGGACATCTCCTTTTATTCCAGCAAGATAACGCTAAGCCGGATTCTGCACGTGTTACAGCAGTGTGGCTCCATGAAGGATTTGTAAATCATTGCATTTTGTTTTTATTTATATTTTACAAAATATCCCAACGTTTTTGGAATAGGGGTTGTAGAATTTCATTTCCTAATAATGGCTATTGGCCCGCTATGTAAGGATCTAGTGGCCGATTCTGATGAGCATCGTTGACATTACCGTTCGACGTCATTGCTGCGAGAGGCGTGGCTCGTCACAGGCGCAGAAGTGGCCGGTTTAGCTTTTGTCATCAGGCTTGTGATCTTATTTAGATCCCTCACTGTCTTGCAGAAATCTTCACCTTCTTATCTAATCCACACGCCTCATGTACTTACAAAAAGTACACTTCCGCTATGTTTGCCTTTCATCCACTTCCACCAGACTGCGCTAAGTTAAAAAAAAAAAAAAACTGTGCTTTTTTTCTTACTCATCTTGCAGCCATTTCAGTATATTTAAACTCAAGCAATCCCTGTAGGGTGACTGTCTAAAAAATCCAGTTTTGTTAGCATTAAAGATGTGGCATGACTAGTACTCCAAATTATGTCTGGAAGAACATCAGCCTGTCTTTTCAGCTCATAAGGTGTCTCGATTCTCCTCATGATGCTTTTTGAGCTCGACTTCATTTCTGTGCACACACCATTGTGATTGCCTGAGCGATACTTTAATTTCCATCAGCTCCGTACCGTTTGTCTTTTTAGCTGGCTTTCTCCATCTGTTGAATGTTGCTAATTTACACAACAAAACAAAACACATCAACAGACAAAAGTGGCTGTGTCATTTTGTCATGTTGATTGCAAACCCGCTCTGATTGTTAGGTGGTGAAATCTAGCTGTCAGTCAGCAAAGTTGTCCTCAGAACAACACTGGGCTTCCAGTAGCAAAGCAGTTAGCTACGTGTACCTTGCTGCGCTCCCATCGTAGCAGTTTGAGGTAAAATTAGTGGGGGAACTAAATCATTCAGGTGTGAAGTTGAAGTGTGTGTTTACAGTTTGTGTACAGGTTTGAAATTGATGGTATGAAATAAAAAAAAAATATTCATCTGACCAGTAAGATGGCAGCTACAAAACTGAGGGGGTACATAACATAAGGTATACGTAAGTAGCCTGAAACATACTTACAGGTGAGATACCTGCACCTTTTAACCTATATATGGTTAGAAAACTTAAACCAGGTTGTAATTTCTGACCAGGCCAGAATGAATTAGGCTAAATGAACAGCACCGTGCATCTTCAGGAAACCGGTAGCTACTCCACATCACCTGGGTGGACCCTGTCCATTGTGGACCCAGAACACCACCAGGACTTGGTCTCCTCTCTCGTTAGCACATGTCAAAATCATCCCTGTAAAGACGCCTTAACTGCAGCTCCTTGGTCCCTGCGGTAGCCAAAGTGCTGCAGGGGCAATGGTGCTATCAATAATCTTTCGCCGGCCACGACCTCCCACCGATCTTGGTGTTCGCCAGCTTCCGTTCCATTTGCAACTATTTTTAACCGTTGTTTATGGGTGCTTGCACCCCTCCTGCTCATATTGCTGCATATGTTCTGTACATATTTAATATATACTGTGTTTGAATTCCAGATGTTGTCTCCATCAGCTGCAACAGAGGCTTGTACATATTGCAGAGCGTTTTCTTCACGTTTTGCTAGCGTGGATGGGTGGAGGGAGGTTACAAGAAAGGATGTTGCCATCTGTCTGGGAGGACTCCTTGACTGCCGTTGGCATGGGGAGCAGAAGCTTGGTATCGGTAGCACAATAACGTTGTGAGCACTATGCTTGTGTGCAGCTTGGTTCTGCTAAGATCCCGTCCCACTTCCTTGTCACCACTTGCGGAAAAGCCCGGATTGCCACCTTGACCGCTCACAGCAGTGCTAATCTTCATAATGTTTGAAATATGTCGTTCACAGTTGCCTGCGTTTAAGCCTGTGCGTGTCCACATTAACCAAACTAGTGGTGGTGGGGGGGGGTTGATGTCAGCACCATGCATCTTTGCCTTGGAGGTGTTGTGAAAGGAGTTATGTAGGTTTTATATTTCTTTCTCTCCCAGAGGAGGTCTTACCCTGACTTGCAGTACGAACTGAACGCGCATGTAATTTTCTACAATACCTACACTATGACCCCTCCTGGCTTCAAAACCTGGCTCTCCTGACAAGTGCAAATTTGAAATGGTGCAGTTTAGCCTCAGATCACTGAAGGGCTAATTATTAATATTTTAGCTTCCAGCATTGTGCCACCTGGCTTCAGAACACGCCAGAGCATTTCAGTGGAAAACATTCACATGGTAGCCCTGAATTCAGTTTTGTTCTCTTTCTGCAGGGTGTGTAAGGGTGAATTTCAATGCTGTCGTCAAGACATGAAACTAATATAGTGTACCAAATAGACTTCTACTGCTGGTGGGTCATGTGGACCCACAGAATGCCCTCACATGTGAGCCTTATATGTTGCCGTTTGCAAGTCAGTGACTCCTGCGTTGGACTGGGGGAATATTGGAACTGCTTACCCAGGGCACAAGCATGAGGAGGGCTGTCCAACACCCTTATAAGGGGGGCTTGGGGGCCCTCAAAGACCATGATTGCACAAGGCCCCAAATTTTGGTGCTACGTCCCTGTTGGAGAGTACCAATATAAAAGTATTCTGATGGTCACCCTGATGATCTGGTCCAACAGATGCATTAGATGATTATTACATATTGCTTTTTTTTGGGGGGGGGGATGTTCTACAGGTTGATCCCCAGTCTAAAAGGGTATTGAATGCAATTGTTTTTATTGCAGTGATATATTTTGGTCTGAACATAGTTTCCAATAACTCAGAGTAAGTACATACAATACAGGTCATTATGTCAATGTGCTTTAAGCTCTAGGACTTTCTCTGCTCATGTTGCTGCATTTTTTGGGCATATGTGTATGTTCTGTACATATTTAATATATACAAAACATATGTTCACATATGTGCTTATATCCACGTTAGAGAGCCCAAATCAAATAGGTTTTTGAAAAATTCTTTTGTCCTATCACAGAGGATACTGAAAAAGAAATAACACTAAAAGAAGATGTTAGTGTTTTCTTAACCCCTTTTTTGCATGAAGGAAACCGGAAGGGTGAATTTGGAAGGGTTGAGAGTAGTGAAGTGTTTGTCTGAGCTTCAGGGAGCTTCACATTGGTGTGGCCAGATTTAGGCTACTTACCGCGACCTGCCACTCCCATTGCTCACTGACAGCTTTCTGTTCATGCTGGTACACTTTCAGCTTCTCTATCCCCACCGCGCAGGTGTTTTCAAAACGGCTTTTTAGGGGTTTGACTTTTTCTTCAAATTGATGTCTGTTCAGGGGGTGAGGCTTTATCTCCCGAACGTGCAGATGGTACTGGACACAAACTTCACTGAAAGTGCCTCACTTTGGTGTTATTTATTGCAAATATTTCCCTATAAAATATGGCAGAATCACATGTGACTTTACATAGGTTTGTGAACAGAGTATTATTATATTTTCACTGTCTTCCTTTGTCCACCTAAACGTGTTCAGTTAATGCATGTAAAATGCTTTTTCAGTGCATTTCTTGTTTCTGCTCGGCACGATCCATATCTTCTGCTTTTGTGAGAAGATGCATGTACACATTAATTTGCAGAAGTGTAAGCCCTAAATATGCTGACAAAAAAAAATTGTAATGTTATTTCCCCCCAGAGCTTTTTAACTTCCTGGCAATTTTGTGATGTGTCTGAGCTGATGTATGAACTGATAGGCGGCCTTTCTTTGCTCCACCGAATCGATGTTTAAAGTGTCTCCTGTTAAAAGAAAGTTATTACCATTCATCAAGCTGGATTCCTCATTAGTCACCAGAACTCACTTTCAGTCGGCTTTGGCGCAACACTGGAATGGGATCTGTGAGCCATACGTCACTGCCTCTCCCCAGACACGTTTCGTCCTTTAGATGTTACCAGTTCCCGTTATTGTATGGGGGGAAAAAATGCCAGACTGTTATCAGAGGACTTCTAGGAATCCTTAGAGCACAGACAGGCTGTTTAAAATCAGAAAAACAGTTAGGGTGGAGATTAATGCATCCCAGGGCCACGGCTTTGTCTTTACCTGACGATTTTTTTCATTTTTGTAATTTTTGTGTGTTTCAAGTCAACCTTCAGTCTGATTCAGGTCAAGAGTGATGCTTTTTTTTAAGTAAAATGTATTGAAAGGTTGAATGTTTTTTTAAAAAAAGCAGGGTTAATTACTTTTAAGTTGATTCTCCTTCCTCCAGCTTAAAGTGGCTAGTTGTTTTGTATTGGGTGCATGCCCCACACAAGGGAGGAGCTGGTTGCCTGAGAAAGCTATGTGAGTAAACTCTGAACGCTGTCCTGATGAGGAAGTCCAGCCTAGCAAGGAGAGCGGATGGGAGTCATTACACAGAGAGCCTCGCTTCAGAGCTGAGCTCATGTTTCGAATTAAGCGGCTAGCATAAGTGTCCCTGTGTGATATTTGAAAGGAATGATATTTGCCAGAGAGCTCTAGGTTTCAACCTCAGTACCATCCGTGCTTGGCTGGCTGGAAAGCACCCTATTTGTCTGACCTGTTCTGTTTATGCATTTTCTGTCTCCCCTGTCTTTTTCTTTTTACTCGTTTGTTGTTTTCCAGTGAATACATAAGGAGCGTCATATTGATTGTGAAAGTCATTAATTGACTGGTGTCTTTATTCAAACTCACATACGGGATTGACAGTTTTTACAATGGTGTGTTTTTACTGAGGAGATAATTCACATTTTGTACAAGTCAGAAGAACTTCTACAAGGCTTTCTGGCACTGGAAGATTTAAATTATAAAGTCATGAATTTGCTAGTACACTATAAGATGCTATTACCTAAATGGTTTGTGGGTGTCTTGTCATTAAGCGTCAGTGGCTGAGGAGCTACTAGAAACCAGTAAATCACACCCAGTGTCTGACAGTTTATGCTTAACGATACAGTTTGAATGTAACAATATTCAATTAGTCACAATAAATTGTTTTTAAAGGTCAATTCTCTGTTCCTGTAAACATAGGCTAAAGGATGAATTCAGCAGCGTTTCACAGCATGCAATACAGAAAGTTGACAAGGAACAAGCCCCGTGTGTTCACATGTAATAAGCTTACAAACAGGTTCAAGGTCTTCTCCTTATTAGGCCTAATTATGTTCAGATTTTGCAACTGTTCTCAAAGTACAACTAATCAAGTTAGCTTTTGTTTAGATGAATGTTAGGCAACTGGCAGTCAGTCTTAATACCACACGGCCCCACCTTGAGGAGCCTCGGACAGGTGTTGAAATGCATATTTTTTAAATATATTATATAGAACAGGTTTTGATGAAGTTGGACAAAGTGTGCCATCAGCTCTACGTAGTGCCTTGTAGGTTTATTTGTTTGGTTTGTATAACAGCCTAGGATTCGTTTCAAAGTGCTAATGTGTTTATAGTCTGAGCTAAAGTGTCTGACAGTCCTGCCTGATGGCAGTAGAATGTAATGCAGTATGCGATGCTAATTCGGCAACTAAGGACGTTCCTTCACAAATAAATGGCCCAGGATTTCTAACACTCATGGTGACATCCTCCCCAATTTGTTTTCAGTTAGCAGAACGTCTGCCCTGTTTACTAGCTGGATGCTGGGTTCTGCGACATGTTTGCTGGCTTGCACTTCCTCTGTGCTGTGGGGTTTTGTTTAACAGGATCAGGAGCAGTTCTGCTAAGTAACACTGAGGATGGTGCTGAAATCCTCCAATGAGCTTAAGTTCACTGAGAGAGGAGAAAGCTCTGCAAAGGGGCTCGTCCTCTAAGCAACACCACCGCATGATGTATTGGGAATTTTCCATTGGGTAGATTTAGTTTTGGGATCATTCTATTGGCTAGATTCTGCACTGGGAGCTTTCCATTGGCTAGATTCTGCACTGGGAGCTTTCTATTGGCTAGATTCTGCACTGGGAGCTTTCCATTGGCTAGATTCTGCACTGGGAGCTTTCCATTGGCTAGATTCTGCACTGGGAGCTTTCCTTTGGGTGGCATCTCTTGCAGGGATTCCTGAGGGACACTGTGTCCAAACTGACATTGCATTATACTCAAGAGTGTACCAGCTTCTGATGTAGTGTTTAAAAGACAAATGAGTAGTTTTATTTGAAGACGTTTGAAAATATCCTATTTTTAAAAATTGTTTTGCTGTAATATAACTTGGTTTTAAGGTTTGAGAGTAGCGATTCTCTTCATACAGCCTCAGTCACGCTGTTGCAAGACTATATTTGGTCACTGAAATGTAAGGGTCAGTAGAAAGTGAACACAACAAACATGTTTTGCCAAGTGCTGACTTCTTTTTGCTACATCAACCTATGGCCAAACAGACTTGCCAGTCTTATTTTGTCAAACATTTATTCATATGAAAAGAACAGTAATGAGCATTACGTGTTCATTATTGTACATACCTCACTGTCACAGAGTGCACCCAGTTCTGTAGCAGCTGATAAACCCACAAATGTCAGCTGGTCGACAGATGCAGTTCCTTCTATTAAAACTACAAAACATTCAACATAAGGACTAGGCTTCTCTAAGTAACAGTGAAGGCAGAAGTATGTATGTATCTGAGGTAATTTTTTTAAGCTGTGCTGTTCTGAACTGCCATTTTACTGTGTTGCGTGTTTTGTAATAAGCGTTTGGTTTGGCCTCTCATCCGCAGACCCACCCACCGTGGAGCCCACGTTCTTTGAGATCCGCCAGGGCCTCGGCCGCTCCTTCACCATGAGCTGCAGGGTGCTGCGAGCGCACCCCCACAAGGTACTGAAGTATGAGTGGAGGCTGGGCAACCGCGTCCTGAGCACCGGCTTGGTGGACTCCAGCGACGAGAGCGAGTACAGCGTGCGGAACCTGATCCGCGACGGCTACGGGGAGTACACCTGTGATATCAGCAATGAGGCCGGGGCAGGCCGCTGCAGCTTCCTGGTTACAGGTAATAGCACACAGCTAACCTGTTTAGCATGGGCCACGTTGCCTTTCAGTTATGCGATGTACACGATATGTGTTTTGCATGTCAAAATTGCTACATTACTACTAATGTTGCCCTCCATACATATTTACCAATCAATTATTTTTTAGTAGAATACGGATGGTAAGAAGCAAGGAAGAAATGAGGCTAGTTTTGTGTTCTTTTTATTTCTAGATTTGTTGCTGATGCGGAAAGGTTTTTGGAGCAACTTCTCTGAGCAACTGCTCTCAGAACGTTTCCCTCGCTCTTCTCGTTGGTTTTATTTATGCGTATGCTTGGCGTACATTATCTGCTGAGGTAATTGTTTGAAAACAGTGAAGGTAAAGGCGTGCCACAGCATGGTAGTTTTAATAAAATAGGTCCAGTATAAAATCCTTGTTAGTGTTTCTAGACTAAAGCTTTTACAAACACAATAAGCTGCTTATCAGTTAACAAAAGAAACTGTGCTTATTTTGTTGCTCATGAATTATTTAAGGAAGGGGAAAAAAGACTATTTTTAAGAGGCTGAAAATTAAGATGGGTGGGGGGTAGTGAAGGCAGGGGGTGGAGATGGTGAGATGAGAGTGTAATTACTTTGCCTTTGTGTGTGTGTGTGTGTGTGTGTGTGGATTATGCAGCAGAAGAGTGGTGAGATAAAATGAGCTTTCCTCCCATTCATGAGAACCAATTAATTAACAGTTTTTAAAAATTAAAAAGATTTCATTGGGTTTCACTTCTACATGATTTTTGCCCCCTTCAGCTTTCTGACAGGATATGGCGCACTAGAAGCCTCCCGCTTAAAATCCATGCATGTCAGACAAAGGGCTGCCCTTGTTCCTACCACTTTAGTGACAAATATTTACTGAATTCACTTGTTTTTCCTTGTACCTCAGTTCCCCTGTGTAGTGGGGTCACGCTAAACACAGGGTCTCCATTCTTCCGTTTTTTTCAGCAGGGTGGGGGTACTCCTTAATCCAGTCTTGCATCTGATCTTTCAAGGACTGGACTTTATTCAAGATCCCATGAGTTAGCTGTAAAAGGATTTTTAAATAATGGTATAAAAATTTACATTTTAGCCAAGCCACAAACTTGTGTTCTTCAAATTTTAAAATGTACATGAGCCAGTTATCCTTATTATAGCATTCTAGTAATAGTGCACATTACTACAGATTATAGTCATTTTGTCTCCAGACACAGAGAAACTGAGATGCCAATTGTCCTGACAGTATGGCTGTAAAGTGGTGGTACATGTATGGAACTGTTTAGAAAACTGTGTGAGTGAAGGGGCGGAGGCAAACCGTTTCCTTTTCATCTCTAATATGAATAGTTTGAGGCTTGAGGAATGGGGAGGCAGGCTTAGAACACTTCAGTATATTCAATATGTAGTGGAGCATGTATTGCCATGTGTATGTATTTATGTATTTAGCTGAATAATGGGTTAGATTCCACTAATAGGAATGTGTAAAAAAAATTATGCAAAGAAACTTCATGAAAGGAGAAGTGTACATTATGGATGACATTGTGTTGAAGAGTCATCATCTTCCATACTGCTGTATTCTGTTAAGGGTCACTGGAAAGCCTGGAGCCCATCCCAGAACACATAGGGCACAGGGCAGGGGACACCCAGGACAGGGTGCCAACCCACCACAGGGCTCACACGCACACACACTATGTACAATTTAGACACACCCATTAACCTAACTATCTTTGGACTGTGGGAGGAAACCGGAGAACCCGGAGAAAACCCACCAAGCACAGGGAGAACATGCAAACTCCACGCACACAGACCTAAGGCGGGAATCAAACCCCAAGCCTAAAGGTACGAGGCGACAGCGCTAACCACCACGCCACCATGCCGCCCTGCGTTGAAGAGTGCCTTTTTAAAAATAAACAGTAAAAGCAGTTGACAGACTAGTGTTTCCACTAGAAATTTTTTGAGGCACGATGACAAGAGGATGATAGAGGTTTTACACGGAGGTGCTAAAATTTTTGGTTATTTCTCGTGTAACACAAGACTTTTGGTCACTATCTGCCAAAGCTACGAATTACTTCACAACTGAAGAACAATTTTTAAGAAAATAAATAAGAAAAAAATATAAATAAAAAGATTGAATCCACAAAATTGTTATTATCAAATAATATAACTGAAACTCTCAGGTTGGTGCAAACTGCAATTTGAAACAAACTGCTCGTTTTCTCATCATGAGCACAGTCTGCGTGCCTCAGTGCTAAACTTAATTTTTCTTGTGTTGAAAAATAAATCACCGTGGCATTATTGTATGAAAATGCTCTCACATTTATCCATTTAGGCCCATTTATCGATATTCTCAAACTCGCTCCCAAGTGCTCCCCTTGCAGCCTGTTCCGGACGTCTGCTTTCACTTACCGAAAGATAAACTTTGTTTTGTAAATTCGAAGATTTAAGGATGGATTTATATTGCGTTGAAGTAATTATGAGTTGTGTGAGTTACCCTGTTCGCGGTGGAAAAATCGCGTTCACAGTTAACACTGTGCAGAGGAACAGTATGCAGTGGCATATGACCCAAAGTGTCACCGATGTGTGTGTGTAACATCGGTGCCCTCAACAGCCCCCCCTTTGCCAGCTACTCATCTCCGGCTTTTTGGAGAAAAACAATGTTTATGGCTGAGCATCCCCAGATTTTCACTTCTTAGATGGTGCCATGCTGAGTTTAACGTTAATTGCGTCCAAAAAAATTTGTTTTACTAACGTTAGTTGCATTGTGGGAAATTTTCTTGTGTTTGCTCAAACCTCTTTACAGCACAGATTCAATCAGTGATGATGACTTAGCGATCAGTTGTTTTCTGTTAAACTATTTTAACGACACTGATTACTGACACATTATAACATTGGTGTAACATATTGAAAATGCGGACAAGAGACAGTGACATTACAGTTACGAGAAAATATTAAATATCACAAACTTACTATAACTTGTGAAGCCTGGATCAGTGAAGATAGCACTTAGTTTCCATGAATATCGGTGTACATATGAAATCCGTTAAAAGCAGCATTCTCATGTCACACTCATTCATGTTTTTCATGTTCCTGGATTTTTTTGTTTTCCTTACCAGAGCAGTCAGAAGCGAATCAGATTGAAGCAGGGAGGAGACACCGAGAGAGGCACCTGACAGACAGTCCCACATGCAAATGATTATTTCTAAATCAGTGTATATTAGATGACATTAAAATAATTTAAAAATTGGCCTGTCTTGTAGGCATGCTGAGGATTCTTGTTGGCATAGCTACATGGCCTGTACTATTATAGGGGAAATACTAGAGTCCACTGGAATCCGTAATTTCAGTTTATTTCACCACATATTTGCATGTGAAAATCGATACAGTGGAATATACTAAAAAAAAAAATCACTGTTTTGGGTGGTAATCAGTCTTCCTACAGCAGGGGGTGCTGTCATTCTTTTTAATATTAATTTAGTGAAGATTGGCAGGCCAGGCAAGACCAGTGAGTGCATACAAGGTGAAGTGAAAGCCTAGTGGGGCTGGGTGGGCAAATGGATTACCTCGTCAAGTTGGGTCCTAGACCAAAAGGTGCCACTGCACAGCCGTTTTTACCCTGTCCTTCTCATGCCTCTTTCACAGTAGCACGGAGACCAGCCATAAACGTCCTGGATTCTGGTGAATGAAATGACAAAGTGTCTGGGGTTTCTGCATGAATACAGAACATGCTGTATATGGTCTGGGCCACAGATACTGAAGGTGATTGATTGTGGTGGCATTCAGAAGAAAGCTAAATAAGTTGTGGGACGAGGAGATGGAGAAGGACGCGGCACTGTGGGCCAATTGGCCAAACTCTATATTGGTCAGCTTGTTTAGGATGAAGCAGGAGTCTGGTTTTCTTGACAGCACCCAATCAGCTTCCATTTCTGCTGCCCTGTTTTAATGGTCACTTGACCAAGCCACGCAATCTTGGGGGAGACACACACCCACACACACACATGCATATTAGGAATAATTTTAATTGGCCAGTTCAATTGAGTAAAAGTAAACCCATGCTTGCAAAACATGCAAACAGTAATCATGAGTTAATTCTTTTTTTGGCACTTTCACAAAGGAAAGCATCATAGGTGTCTGATTAACAGGGTACAGGACTTTACTAATATCATGAAAGGTGGCACAGTGTAATTCTCAGTCCAAATGACCAGATCAAAATGTTGACCTCAGTGTCACAGAGGAAGCTGGAAACTACAGCCCAGAGGCTGGGCACAGCACCACCATTAAAGACTAAAACAGCACTACCAATCAAGGAACAACAGGAAGTCCATCTCACGAGTCCACATTTCACTCCCACTTCATTCACGTGTCTCTCTAATTGCACAGGGTAAGCGTGCTGTTGATTTTATTGTAATTACTGTGAGCCCACTTTGGGATTTTTTCCCCCCTCTTCCGTCACCTTTGTGCATTTTTGCACTAACTGAATTATAGCTATTGCTTTTGAGTCTGTAATGGTGCCACCAGTGCTAATTGTTTGGAGTCTGTTTACGTCCATTGCGCCGATTTACTTGCGGTGTTAAGTGCTCCAGGTCAACCATGCTGGGAAAGGACCGATTTAAAATAAAATATTTTTTTTTCTTTTAAATAATTTTCATGAAAAATACCACAGAAATGTATTCCCACTTCAACTGCCCCTTGTAAATGTCCAGAAAGACATTACGACAGGCGTTACATTAAATTTGTCAGTTACTAAGATGTAAAACCTCTAAAAGTCTGTTAGATTATGCACTTCATGGTTAATGGTGACAGGAATAATTTAGTAGTTTTTTTCATTTTTTTTTTTTTTTACCTGAACTTGGTATATGTGGTCAGAATGAGGTACGTTATGAATAAGTAACTAAAATCTTCATCTTCCCCGTTCAGCTTTATTACCTGTACTATGGTAATTCGCCTGGAGATTGTTAAAATTGCTTTCAAACATTAATTGCTCTTAATATCCAGATACAAATAATCTTTTAAATCCATTTATAACTATCTGTTCTAAGAAGCCATGGCTATTAGGCTTCAAAACAAGGCTGTGTTGTTAATGATACTCAGAGGGTCACCTTTACAGACAGCACGCTGGGGGTAGACTACAAAAGAACTCACCATCAAAGGAGATTAAATTCAACAACGCTGTTTCAAACATTCACTTTAGAGGTTTTAATTAGACATGTTAGAGGTTGGCCTTTTGAGCCATGTATTGCATGTTGTGTTTTAAATGCAATGGTTACATTTCATATCAAAGGCTCCGGCATTAGTGTCGAAGGGTTCTTGCGTGGTTTGTTGTTGCAATGACAAATCTGAGACTGATGATGCGCTGTTGCATGTTTGTACTTGGGATAAGTAAAACCAAGGCCAAGATGCACATTAATCTTTAAAATCGCTGTATTCATAAATACTAAGAAGGTAAGAGAAAGTCTGAATGTAGACAATGGCTTGCTTTCATTCTTCTAGGCCACTAGTACGTGAACAATGGTGTATTTCCATTTGAAAATGTCTGAAAAGTAGTGGGTGGAGTTGCTGAACATCAGCAGTCGGAGGGTACTTAAGAAAACTGAGGACTGAATACAAATTGTATTGTGTGTGCATCTGTTTTCCTGAAAGCATTTCGTAATAGATTTTTCTGCACAAATCTACCTGAGTATTTTTTTTTTGACAACACCATTAAAGTGAAATTAAACATTTCAGAATTTAAAAGACATATTGTTTATTTCCTGTGAAAACAGAAAATACAGAGAACATAGCTTTTTTTTTTTTGCCCTTGTTCGCATCTTTTATTTTTTTCTTCTGAAAATCCTCTCTCCAAACAATAGCCTGTAATGGGGTTGGCGCTTCAGGTCCTAATCTCGGCTCAAGAGCAAGTTGTGATCACCGGTCGTAGCAGCAGAAACCAAACGCGGAGACGCACAAGCGACGGCAGGGCTGCTAACAGACACGGTCCTTCATTAGGTTAATTTTCCATAACAAACTGGTTTGTTGTGTTTTGCTGGCAAATGAGCAGAGGAATCGTTTATGAGTGCTCACAAAGTCTTGCTAGGAAGGGCTCTTGTTGTATCCCTGTTCTGTTTTGATTTGTCTCCTCGACTGTTTTAACGAAATCCACAAATCACACAAAATGGATGTGCCGCCCTCGTCCAATTTGCTTTTAACGCGGGCTTTTGTTTCATGGAGCACTACACACATAGGTCGGAGTGATTTAAGTTAAAACAAGTGACTTGTTTTCATTCATGTGCACAGCTTGTTTTTTAAGTTGACTGATTTTTAATGTAACAAAATTACATATTGATTTCCCTCTTAAATTTAAGTGTAGAGAAAGGATACGGAAATGGAATCTATACTTCATGTGTTTCCCCCCCCCTTCCTCCCACTGATATGATTTCCACCCAGAGGATTGCTGAGGAGTCCATTGTGTGGAGTACAGCATTGTAATGGGGGACATCCAGCTGATTATGGTGTAGGGTGCATTTTATTTTTACTAATCTTTTTTTAAAAAGGTGATCAGACTTTCGACAAATATCTCAGATAAATCAGGAATCCCATTTGGCCACAACGGCATCATTCACTGTGCATCCAGCATTTCTCCCCTACGTACACGCATTTATGCCACAATATGTAGAGATCAGAAGCTTCTCATCGCCAAAATCGACATAATCCTGCAACATGTACATTTATGAAAGTTAAATGTGTGATTTGCCGCAATTTCCCCCTGCCTCACTGAGCACGTTATGCTGGCCGTATCCACCATCTGCTAAGGGTTTACCTGGAGACTGAGGCTGTTCAGGTTTACCGCTGATGTGCACATTGCTGTCTTGCTCATCAATAATAATTTTCAATGGCTCATGTTAGCTTTGTTTTCTCAATGCTGTGCTTGATGTTAGTCTGACCATAGACAGAAAAAGCTTTCCTGACTGAACCTCCCACACACTCCTTCAGCTTTCCAAATCCTTCAGACAACAGAGAGACAAAAATAATAAATACCCTAACCTTTCTGTATTATACTTAAAATGTTTTTTTTTTACTTTTTAGTAATTAGGACTGTCTCTCTGTGGAGCAGGCATTTTCTTAACGAGTCATGTCTCTGGGGCACAAGGGGAAGAAAACTTGTCCCCTATCCCCCTCACCCCCCAATACGCGCACACACACACACACACACACACACACACACACACAAAAAACCAAACAAAATCTGCCTTTAAGGCTTCACAGCAGCAGACTGCTACTTCACAGCATCTAAACACGTTCTGCATTGCCAGCTTCAGCTCTGAGCCGTGGGGGCAGAGCCCCAGAGCAGCCACCGTGAGAGGAATGGAAAGCTGGTGCTTACAGGTGCGGAGAATGAGTAATTCTGTCCAGGGCCCCGGCCATCCTTCCTGTATCTGCTGCAGAGCTGTGTTTTTGGGTCACCCACCACTTAAACTCCAGGGTGTTATTAAAAAAATAATAAAGGAATACATACATTAATGCTAACAAAATGCATGCAGCTGGGAGTGGTTTTTAACAGCTCTTTGAAAGATTGAAGACCAGTTGTCTGTTATATCCTTGAATCCGGAAATATTTCTCTAAAAAAAATTTATAAATAAAAGTGGAGATGCATAAATGATTCAGCTGTCCCTTAAGCTTTTTCTCAAATGTTTAAACCAGATGTGTGTATGTGTGTGTGTGTGTGTGTGTGTGTGTGTGTGTAAGAGAGAGAGAGAGAGCGAGAGAGATGTAAAGTGTGATCTTGTGCTCTGTTCTTCAGGGAAGGCATACGCACCAGAGTTCTATTATGACACCTACAGCCCGCTGTGGCAGAACCGCCCCCGTGTCTATGCATACAAGCTGCAGTGGACGCAGATGAACCCCGGTGCTGTCGACCGCATTATGGCCTACCGGCTGGGAATCCGCCAGGTGAGACTGCTTACAAATTCCCACTTCTTCACCTTTTTGTTAATCAGGGACTTTGATACTCAAAAAAAGCCAGTGGTGCAGAGTTTTACTCAGCATGAGCAATTCGTGCTCATGGTGAGTCAGAAGCACCTTTTCGACTTTCATGGCTGAAAGTTTTTTTACGTGTTAAATTATCACTTGTTGGTTCGGCTGTCTGGGCCCTGACTGTGATGGTGCTGCTCGTTAAGGACACAAATGTTGTACAGTGATAAGTTAAAAGTACCCAAACAGCTAGAAGAACACAGACAAAATGGGAACAAGTTAAAGCTATGCCACCTAAGAAGAAAGCTAAGAAAATAAGTCACATGCTAAACATTTCCAGTATTCAATGTGGCATATGTAGGCAGTTTAGGTCAAAAATCAGCAAAAGGTTATGGAGTTATACAGCCCAAATATTTAATGTGTCCAATTAAATGTTCTGTGGTGTGACTGGCAGAGCAGAAGAATTCAGGTAAAGTAGATTTAATTAGCCCCGCTGAGCCTGGTACTGAAATGGTGTGGCACTTTAGAGTCCCACCAAAATCCGTAGGTGGGGAGTGTTTTTCACTGCACTCTCCCTGTGTCTGCCCTCGATTACCTTGCCTCAGCTGGAGACAAGCACGTTACGGGGGCAGAACGCCCCATCTCCCTGAAGGGCTCATATTGTGCTTGTGTCTCCCGTTACGTTTGAGCATGTCGACAGGCCTGCGGACTCGTGTCGACCGAGGGGGGAGGGAAGCAGAAGCATTCTTAGGAGTCTCATAATGGAGCTTATTTCACCTGGTGGCTTATATCCATGTTCTCAGCTCGATGTACCTTGTAGCAGTTCAGTAAAACCTTGGCACTCTGCTGGTTTTGTAACAGCTGACATTTATATGACTTCAAAAATCTTTGGAATCTTCTTGAGAGTTTTTTTTTTAATTTAAGAAGAGCAGGCAGAGAGATCTGGTGGGGGGGGGGGCTCGGCACCATGTCTATGAGCTCTTAAAGGGCATGAAATATGCAAAATTCTTTGGCTTTAAAGTCCACTGCTGCACTTCATCTAGTTTATATGGCATTATGTATATGTATGTGTGTACATATCAGGTCTATAAACATATACAGCAGTTTGACTGCGATCTATCAGCCGGCCCATTTATTTCCCTATGCATTCACAGTTTTGTGTTCTGAGAATCTTCCAATGGGCTGTAAATAATGGAATAAATATGCATAGCCCTTACACATCGGTTCAGTTCAGGCGCTGGCATGAAGGATTTTTTTTTTCCCCCCGTTAACTCTTAAGATTACAGTGTGGTATAGTATGTCCTTTGAGATGTTTGTGTTTTCAGCTTCCGTGTTTGTTGTGAACACATCAGTAACCACAGCTTGTGTTTCCTTGCATCTTCTCTGTTCGAAATGAGTCTTTTGTGAAGTACTCAGACATTTACGTGGTAATTTCATATTAATGCCTAAAACATTTCATAATATAAAATTATAAAATGACTATTATATCAGGTTTAACAGAAACGATTTTTTAAAATAAAACATCTATCTGGTATTAATATCAAGACTTTTTTCTTATTAATTACCACGTAAGGTGTCAGGCAGCTCTTGTCATGCCTAGCAGTTAACAGTTCTCTTTTTGGTATAACATAATTCACATTGTCAGGCTCTTCTTGGGAACAATTTTCAAATGGATATATATATATATATATATATGAAGATCTCTTCATATAGGACAAAATGTGTGTAAAATGAATATGATAAACAGTATGCAAAAAAGGTGTGACTGACATCCTACTATATATTGCATGTAACATTTACATTAATATTTTGGCTGTGGATGCAGTCATCTAAAAAAACGTTAATGCTATTCTGCCAGCCTTCTTCCCGGGCCTGTCCTGGCAGCCCTGATCATGAGCAAAGCCCATGACTGTGGAGACCGCTGTAGAGAATGACCAGAATTCTGAGTGCAGCTGTCCCCACCCCCCACCCCCCGCATTATGCTAGTGACTGTACTTTGAGTGTGTCAGCTTGACACTGTGCTCCGCCACCCAGCCTCGCTCTTCCACATTAAGTCCCACCCACTTTCTGTTCAGTGACCTTTAACATGCCTTGGTGAGCAGGGACGATGGCAACTCACCTTTTCTCTAGCGCCCTCTCTCTTTGAGTCAGCACTTGAGGTGACATTTAGAGTACCCACTCAGCACTGCAACCGGGGCTGGACTTGTGTTGAATTATCCAAGTGGACGCCCTCCATGACCTTGCTCTCTATCTTTCCTCCAGATTGTTGATTACCCAACGATTCTTAAAAGCCTTTCTGCAGTTACTTCTTGGCATCAGCTCCCAGGCAGCTGACATTGTCGCTGTGGTTTTACCGTTGCTATGCAGAAAGCACTGCCTAGCTTTTCAGTAGTTGCAACTGCAATCATTTCGTACTGCATCACGCCATTTTCATTTTTTTTTAAATAAGACAGTGGTATTGGGAAGAACTCAACAGAGGTTCCTTATTGAGTCGGGAGCAAAAGAAACAATCTCTTTCAGGTTGCAATGAAAGACATACAGAGAGGCTGTGAGACATCGCATGTAACTGATACTTAAGGGCCAAGCTGATCCTTGCCTGTGTTTACTGCTTAATTTCAAGGACCTTCTTTTCATTCTTTTTTCTCCCTCCCTGTCTCTCTCTCTCTCCTTCTCTCTCTTTCCCTCTTATCCTCCCTCCCTGTCTCTTTCTCCCTCTTTCTACCGCTCTCTCTCCCTCATTCTCATCTTCCCTCCCCCTCTCTCTCCCTCCCTCTCTCTCCCTCCCTTTCTCCATCCCTCTCGTCCTCCCTCCCTTCCTCTATCTCCCTCTCTCTGTCCCCCCTCCCTCGTCGTCCATCCCTGTCTCTCTCCCTCTCTTACTCCCTCCCTCTATCTGTCTCTTTCTCTCTCTCTAACTATACTTTAAATAGTTTTGTGTGTGTGTGTGTAGTTTTCCATGTCCTCCTCATGCTTACATCGTTTCTTCTCAGTTCTCCATTTTTCTTCCACTGTGCACAGACATGGAGGTCAGATGAATTGGGAGCTCCAGATAGCCCTTAGTGTGCGTACTCGTGCCCTGCGATGGACTGGCATCCTGTCCGGGGTGTTCCCTACCTTGTATCCTAGGCTATCTGAGTTAGGCTCCAGGCCACCTGTGACTTTATTAAAGGATGATAAAATGGATTATATATGTGTGTGTGATCACCTCTTAAATTTATTGTATGTTTACTATATAAATAGAAGAAACAAAATGAAAGGTTAATTTCCCCTGTCTCATTAGCCTGCCAGAAAAATTAACAAATAAGAAAAATCTTGGTTCCGGTCCACAGTGCTTTAATAAACATTACTAACAGCTATATCAGCACAACTCGTGCATTTCTTAGAAATGGAAGCAGATAAACGTAACCATGGGAATATGCCAAGTCATGAGCTGCCTCTAAAATGAGAATTCAATATTGATTAAAGACAAAGAATTTTCCACTTTCTGTGCATCTTAATGTCTAACTGCAATAGTGGCCTCATTTAAATATGAGGGGTCAGAATGTTTATAATTAATAAAATTTAAAGCCATATGGCTCTCTTGTTGTTGTGAGCGGAACAGGCAGAAAGCAGAATTTTAGTCACTTTTTGAGATGTTAAACAGGGCTGTTTGCACAGACACACTGAAACAGATTTGAATGTGGTTGGTCTCTAAAGTGTGTGTGTATCAATATGCCTTATGAACTTGAAGCTCTAGGCTAGTGTGGCATATTGAGTCAGAAGATCGGTAGCTTTCTCAGGTTTCGCCATTCTTAATCTTCTTTGTTCAGAGAAAACAGGCCCGTCCTCTCTTAACTCCATTAGTACCTAAAATGTTAATTTTGATTGATTAATTAGTGCCCTGCACACTTTCCATCACCTGCTCCTGGTGTATGTATGTTACGGGGGCAACCCAGGCTCAAACTCTCAACCTCGCTTCCTGAACAGAATTAACTGAAAAGATGATTAGCCTGCTAAGCTAAAGGCAGGAGTACCTCATTGGGGGACTAATCATACTCTTGTCCTGACATACTGGGGGATTCTCACTGTAACACTTTCACATTTATTAGATTCATAGAGCTGCCCCACATTTGTTAACTGTCAGGGACATCTGTTTATTCACACCTGAACTGGGTTAATTAAAATATTGGCTTGTTCATTTTGGTCTAACTTTCTTAGCATCGGTCTTTATGCATTTCCTGGCCGTAGCATGGTTGCTTGGATGAAAGAGCAGAAATGCAGCGGAACACATGGATTTCCAGCACCTCTCCCACCATGCACTGCTGACAGCGCTTCCGGGTAAACACGCATCTCTTATAACGTATTGCATCATCAAAAGAAGACGTACGCTGGCTTGCAAACACAGGGGCCTGAGCACTTAATTGCTGGTGTTGTTCCAGGTGGAGGTTGCACGTATCTGTCGGAATCTGTTTGTATGTTCGGCGTCACCTTCACACCTCTGTCACTCGGCTAGTGCCACCGGGTGCCCGCCCGTATGTAATGGCATCGTGTGGCTTGATTTATTGCCCATCAAGTTTGTCATTGCTGGTGACCACCCACCGGATCTGAAAGTCAACACTAAAAACAGAAGACCCCCCCCCCCCCCCGCGCCTACACGATCTGCCAGAAATAAGGACCAATCACACATCATGATTTGGTGCTCCGGTAATTTTCACTGCAGGTAACTGAGCATTTTTTTTCACGTTAACAGACTGATTTTTGTTAAGTGTGACATCAAGACAGCTGGACTTAAAATTGGTATTGGAATGGTGCACCCTGGTGGCAAAACAAACCAAAAACCCCAAAACTAACATTTTTATACCTGAGTAATATCAACTGATGACTTAAACTGGAATTCTGCCTTCAAAGCAGTGTCACTTTTGATTTCACAATAAATTTGTTTGAAATGCAAATTTTAATAAAGTATATTTACGATAATTTCTCTCCCACTCTGAGACTTGCACATGCCCACAAACACATACAGCTTTAATTTTTGTCTTTTTTGTATGTATATAGAGTGTGTGTGTATTACACAACTTATTCTTTGTAACTTATTCTTCATAGTTTGCCATATGTAATTGTAAAATTTTCACTAAGCACTGAGTTTTTTTTTTGTCCTTTGTTACTTCTCTGTATACCACAGTTGTTCACTTTAAATTTGTTCCCCAGACCCTCCACTGCATAGTTATGTTTGGTAAATTAGTGACTCAGGTGATCAAAGGTGTTCAGGCATTTGCTGTTTCTCAGTGATGCCAACAATACAACCTAAATCATGATGCCCCTTGAAAATAATTCTTATATGTCTCAAAGTAAAAGAAACAAAGCAAATGCAGGAGAAGGTTACTGTGACAGAAAAGGAGCCTTCCTTGGCAGATGTTAAAGTTGGGAGGGAACAGTTTAATCAGATCTGATTTGGGATGGAAGATGTGACGGCGTTTTGATCTTTACAGCGTGGAGGAACAGGAAACCGTTAGCCTTGGGGGAGTGGTTTGCTAATCATGAATTGCCAAGCGGGGAAAAAGTGCCTGTCAAACTGTTTGCCATGTTAGTAGTCAGGATCTGACCTAAAGGCACTTCTTAAAATTCCAGCAGTGTATTAAGAAAAAGGCAGAAGTGGTAACATTTCCAGCTTAGCTTGGTTGACAGATATTTATTGTGAGCACTAGCATCAGGCATTGCTGTGTGATCCAAAGGGACGTTTCTGTACCGTTATTGTGAACGGGAAGCTGCATGAACCACTGGGCATGTGCATCATATCGCTGAGGTTGAGGAACATCTGCTTAAGGTGGGCACTGCGGCATGGAAGTTTCTGCCGGTGTTCTCCGAGATGGCACGGTGATTATAGGAAGTGGGCTTTGGACTGAATGCTTGCGGTTTGGTAGCCCGGAGGAACAGAGCTGCCAGTGTGTTCCCGAGCCAAGCTCTGAAACCAAGATTCTTCAGCGTCGTTATCTAGCTGGCGCACGAGGGCACGTGTGGGCACACGGGCACGTCGCGCTTTGCTGCGGTTCAGCGGCAGGTGTAACATTGGTTTTTTCACGCAGCAGCCGGTTTTCCGTCGCTCCGAAATTGGCAGAACTGTATCTGTCGGAGCACGCTGTGGACTACACAGATGATAAACAGTTCCACTGTGTCTCGGTTCAAGAGGACAGAGGCAATATCCGGGCTCTTTCATTTCACAGCCGGCAGCAGAGAATTCACCTGCCCGGGTCGAAGGCGAACAAAGGAGGAGAAATGGAGGAAGAACAGAAATCTAATTTGCAACAGCACCCCGAGGTTAAGAACTGTACAAATAAGATAAGGAGTGCGGGAGAAATAACAGAGGAAATTCAGAACGTTCGGCAGCTTTGAGTGGTGATTAAGAGAGCGTGGGCTCCGTTTAACTGCTGGTATCTCATTAGGGTGAGGGTGCCTCTGATGCCTCCTCCTTCCACTGGCCCTCAGTGATTGGCAGCCATGAGCTGTCAATCTGAGCTGTTTCAATGTGTCAAGCCACATTTTAGGGTCAGTGCAATTCGGTGTATTAAGGCCAGCTGGGGTGCTACCCTCCATGGAATCCTGTCTTGTGGGTAGGAACTTTTCCCCTCAAGCCCCATTACACCCACCCCCACCTCACACATGCTGCACATGTTCTGGCAAATCCCAGCATTTCCAGGGACATCGGTCACAAATATGCTAGGGCTCGCCCCAAGCAGTAATGACGACTTGTTGCATAGGGTGTAGATTCTCACCAAGTCTAAGCAGCCATGTACAGAGCAACCCTTGACCGACAAGTAAAGTGTGTCTCCTTTAATGACTTCAGGACAGATATGGTAATATAGGAATTATATTTTGTGTGTCTTGTAATTTTTAATGTGCCTTATTTATCCTTTATCTTTGTTTTTATTTAACACTGTTGGCATGCGTTTGCGTTCACGTGCGAACCAGTGGTAGGTGACAAAAGTCTGTCAAAACAAGTCGATGAGAATCAAACCCATAATCCGTAGCCAATCCACTCCCAATCCGTTACTCAGTGTAAAACCACTGCCTGCCACACATCCCTGAGCTCTGAGAAAGATCAATCACCAGAGAAGCCTTCCTATATACTGCTGGGCAGTATTTAATGGCCTTGTTCATAATGTAATTAATATGTTTGTGTTAGGTGAATTTATAGGTTTTATCATAAAGCTCCAAATATTTTTAGGTGACATTCATTTAATATGCTTAAAACATTTTAAGTATACTGTAATGGAAATGTATTAAGTGATATTGTTTTAAATGTTGTGTTAGGCATATACCAACCATTGCAATCTCATTTACCCAAGGAGATTAGGTTAAAAATTAATCATGTTCCTGGTGCTTTTGGCAGAAGAAAAGTTTAATGAAGATGCAAGTGAATGATCTTTCAGTCCTTAATAATCCTAAACTGAAAGTATAGTGAGGAATGACTTCTGCTTTTGAAAATTATATAGCAAATCTAATCTAAACTGAAAGTAATGCAAATTGGAATATATTTTTTTCACAAAACATCATTATTTCTCCTTGTCTTTGCAATCCAATTAAAAGTGATAATTGGTTTAGTATTGTCCTTGTTTGTGGGGTAAAGTAATTGAAGGGTATTGAGTTATTTTTGAATTTCCCTTTTTGGCTCCTTATCCTTTATTTCCACTCTAGTAACTTTGTGTTTTTAACAGAACCTTCAGAGGAATGACAGATAAATAGGCCACGGAAGAAATGTAGACTTTATACATTATATAATCTAGGTGCAAACTGTAACATGGTGTTTTTGATTTGGCTTTGGTTAATGAGTGCACAAATATTTCACATTCTAAGGGGTTGTTTTGCAAGCTTGTGTGCTCCTTTTTATCTTGTAACCTTTTGTGGAAAGAGGAGAGAGTCCCTCCCCCTCTCCACTGACTCACCTGGTAACCATTGTGTTTCTGTAAGGCAAACAGGATGAGAATTAATTTTACAAAGTAAAGTGATGGAAGACCCTGCCCAACCTTTAATTAGTCCATGTCATTGGAGTTCTGGGTATAT
>JABJVR010047351.1:0-28020 GCA_025773905.1 Chitala chitala | reverse complement strand
AACTGTGTTTTCTGTGACCAGCCCTTTTAAATGGCTAATTTTGGTAAAAATTAATATTTTTTAAATTTTTTTTTTTTTTTTTTTTTTTTTTTTTGCAGTTGATTATTTGCAAAGATTTTCTGGTTTCATCCAGCTATTCTGACAAGCCTGTTATATCTGTGGAGAGTTGATGTATAGTAAAAATGCAGATAAATATACTGACCTATCTAAGAATTTTCCTTTATTGATAATTTACGTTTGTTAATAAAATACTGCATAATTTTAAACGAAGGTTCACACAACTGTACTGTTAATTTGTTTTGACATTCTTATTGAATTAAAGACTGTCTCAATCGTGTGAAAATGAGTGTGTGCCCCCCCCCCAAGGCACTGGTGTTATGAATTTCTTAAAGACCAAGTAGTTGATAAATTACATTTGTCAATTTAATACTGTTAATTGAAAGTGGTGGTGTGCATTTTTTAATTTACCTGAATACTTTTTGTCACTTGCATAAATTTACAAAGGAAATATTAGCTGCTTTGAAGGTTGTAGACATACCAAAAGTACAAAATCTCCATGTTTGTTACACCTTTTCAACCAGCCATGTTGAAAAGTTTGAGCAGCTGCACTGCCAACATTATAGCCAAAGTTGACAATACTGCCCCTGCAGTTTTTGCTAGTATTGCAGTTTGCATATGCATTGTGTTAAGTTGGCACTTAGTGTGTCAAAAGCGTGTCATATCAAAGATAGATATAATAATACATTTTATTTTTAAGCACCTTTCTAAACACCCAAGGACACTGTACAAGATAAAACAATTAACGAACAAATGAAACAAGTAGGGTGAACCAGGGGATAAAAAGCTTCATACAATTAAAACCAGGACAATGCGGTTGCAATTACAGTAAGTAGGCAATCATAAACTTTCCTGGATTTGAAGACGGGAAGAGAGTTAATGTTTCTGATGTCCAGTGGGAGTGAGTTTCAGAGTTTGGGAGCAGAGCGGCTGAAAGCTCTGCTCCCCATGGTGCTGAGGCAGGCGGAGGGCACAGTGAGGTGGCAATGTGGAGGAGATCAGACAGCTATGAAGGGGCGAGGTTGTGGGTGACCTTGAAGGTATACAAGATATGTAATGCTATGTATCTTATGGGTACGCAGGCATTGCCAGCATCAAGTATTAATCAGGCCTTGCAATTTTGAGCTGATTTGATTTGTGTTCCCCCACACAGGCTGGAGGAAAGGCTGGAAAAGACAGTGGGAAAGCCAAGGCAAAGGCAGTTTCTCGTTCACAGAGGGCTGGACTACAGGTATGCTTGCTGCATGTGGTTAGTGATGGCAGAAACAATGGTTTTAACCCTTTCTAATCTTAGTATGTGGTACCCACCTGCCTTTCTTCTGACAGTTCCCAGTGGGCCGTATCCACAGACACCTGAAGACTCGTACCACAAGTCATGGCAGAGTTGGTGCCACAGCAGCTGTCTACAGTGCTGCCATTCTTGAATACCTAACAGCTGAGGTGGGCTGTTTGCTGCTTTGATATGTGTAATGGCTGTTGTCTTTTTATTAAAATTGGAAACTGACAAGGAAATGAAGGAGAGTAAAAAAATGCTGTTTTTCCAACAGGTTCAAAGTGTCATATTATTAAGTTTAGCACTTAATGAGAAGCATATGTTGAACACCTGAAACTGTCACCAGTCTACTTCCTAGATGTCTCTTCAGCACGTTCTCCAGTGACTGTGAAACGTCAGGAACGTGAAATGAGAACATGCACATTGAGCAGATGTCTTTTAATTTTAATTTCTAGTGTTTTCGCATTTAGGTTTAGTTAAGTGAGACATCTCAGTTGTGAAATTAAATTTGGGAAGTCAGGGCGTCGTGATGTCTGTTCTTTGCAACTTTTTACGGACGTGGTTGCTTGCTCACAGAGCTGTATGTGTGTTTGTTGCAGGTGTTAGAGTTAGCAGGGAATGCATCCAAAGATCTGAAGGTGAAACGCATCACCCCTCGTCACTTACAGCTGGCCATTCGTGGAGATGAAGAATTGGACTCGCTCATTAAGGCCACGATTGCTGGAGGAGGTGATCTTGCTAGGGTTCAAATGTTGCTACAGTGCATGTTTGCATACAGAACCTTCATTGCGCTAAATGAATGGCAGCACTGTTGTCCCAGAACAGTCCTAACTGATGGTGTACTGACCAGTGCTTTTCCTTTTCATCTCCAGGTGTTATTCCTCACATCCATAAATCACTGATTGGGAAGAAAGGCCAACAGAAGACTGCATAGACACTGCAATTTGTCGGGTCATGGGGGCAGGGGGCCATCCAACCAGTTTTTGTTTTTTTGTTTTATTTTTTATTTTATGCAAAGTGTTAAATTTTAACATAATATTTCGATACCTATACAGATGCAAAAGTTAAGTATGTTTTTAGATTAACAGGATTGGGGTGGGGTCTTGAGTTTTGTGATGGTTTTTGTTTCATTGGATAGCATGTAAAGTATTTTATACAGAAAAATAGCAACATAAAGCCATAAAAAAAAAATTTCATTGTTTTTCAAGTACTGTGCCTGTTTTCTTTTTGTGTATTAATGGAATAATGTTCTGGAAATTACCATGCACCACATGGATTTCTGGGTGATCTGAAACACAGCAACTGTGTGCAATAAGCACTGGACCTTATTGCTATGTGTTTTGATCATGTATTTAAAAAAGCCTGCTTTTAAATAAGCAGGTTTTTTAAATACATGTGTGGAAGGATTCAGCGCACGTGAGGTGTTCCTAAAAAGAGCTCATGCCATTTGACACAAGTGTTGTCAAGGTGTGCACCTTTTTGCACAGTAATACAACTGTCATCACATGGAACACTGATGCATATTCAGACCGTTGTGCTGCTGGAAGCTTGGCTGTTCTTTGACAGATTAAAGATTTCGCGTGCAGTTGTCAAGTCAGTTTTTACATTCTTCTGTGTGCTCACTCTGCCATTTAGACACTGGGCTCATGCATACTGTACCCTGTTTCCCTACCTGTTTTTTGGCTGGATGTGGGGCAACTTTCAAACTCAGTTCTTATTTTTTTATGTTACAATGAAGATACACACGTTCCTTTTTGTTTGTCATATCCTTGAGTCAGATGTGAATCTTCCATTCTTCTGGGCATGTGAATGTTTGCATCTCATTTGTTTTCTTTGTCAAATTTGCTTGTCACTATATTTTGAGATTGAAATTTCAAAATAGAAATTAATGTATTATGAGTAATGCACTCCATTTGGGCATGTCAGTAAAAGAATCTGTCAGTTCTACTATAAATGCAGCATAGAACCTTATAGCACTTGCTGGGTTTTTTATTTTAGTACAGTTGCAGGCTGGCCAGATATTTGAAATGTGAAAGATCTGAATAGAGAAGTGTAAAATGTATGGAATCCATGACTATAAGCTTGTGTGGCAGAAAATCTGGTTTAGTTAATATTGCATCACGAAATATTAAGACATGAAAGCCCAGTGATTCCTTTGAATCACAGTGTGTGGCTAAGTTGCTGATGGACCAGCAGCTTGTTTTATTTACATATTTTAATTACCCATGTGCCTTAAGGAAAAGTTTTGACTTGTAACAAATTGCTTAAGTGGTTACTGAAAATGAGTGAAACTTTCTTTTGGTGATTAATCATGTTTAAAGTTCCATTGGTCCTTCCAGCCTATAACAGCTTTTCATATTTTAGAATTTAAAATGAGCTGTTTTGTACATCCAAATGTCTTTCATGCTTCACTACCATTTAACAAGTGCAATTTTTCCATCTGTATTGACTAGTGGTAGGAAATGGGTTGTGTGGTGTTATAATTTGGATCTGTTTTTTTGTGTCACATGTTGGTGTATTCGAGAAGAAACCGGGACAGATTCAGTTTTTACTGGTCTGGTAAAAATTCTAGAAAGTGTGTATTATATCATTTTGCCATGGTTACACCTGAAGAGAGAAATGTGTGAGACCATTCAAAAAATGTGGGTTTTGTATGTGTAGCAGAAACCTTTAAATTGGCAATGACTTTATAACTTTGATTATACTTTTCAAATATATCTAACAGTTCTCCTTAGGTGTAAGTGCAACATCTTGTCAATAGAGGGAGCATATTGCTTTAATGCAACATATTTCCTCGGTAGAGTACCTTACATTTTTACCACATTTATTGCGTGGTGCTTGTAAATTAAACTTACTTGAGAATTATTTGCAAAAAGTGTGATGTACTTCATATGGGAAGTGTGATGTACTTCATGTGGGCCTTGCTAAGGCAATTCAAATTTGCAAGAAGCATCTTCCTCTGCACTCTTAACGAATCTGCCGATTTTCTTAGCGCTTTGGTGAAGTGTTTCGTGTATTCTGTCACTTGTGAGCCATATGGCTTCACATTTCATGTCACTATAAAGTTTCAAGTATATGACATTGGCACACTGATAGAAGAAAAGCTTTTCAATAAATTTTTTAAGACATGCATCTCTTATTCTAATCCTAGCAAAGCAAGTCTGCAAGCCTCAGGTAGAGCATATAACAGCAATACAATAACAGTATTGGCATTTAGCTGTGAACAACATGCAGGACCTTATTTGGCTTTGAAAAGGGAAGCTGGAAAGACAGTTTTTCACAACACTACCAGGCTGTGGAAGAAAAGGTCCTGTAGTATTATACATAGATTCTATCAGCTCTGATGAGGAGGAGAGAATTTAAGAGTTGAAGGTTAGATTTAAAGTTGCAATAAAAGCCTGATACAAACCAGTTTGGAGACTTCCCTTTGTGACACAATGTTCCTGTTTTAAATTCAGGGGTGTTCTGTTGACCTTAAATATTCCTTTTCTGAGGTTTAATTCCACATAGGGTCATGCCATTTCAGGGGATGCAAGTTACTGATTCTGCATGTACTAATGCATATACAGCCTGCAAATAGTTTAATCTTTTTTTTTAAGAATGTTGGTGATATAGTGTATTGTCCTGCTGCAATAGAAATGGAAAAGCAGTTCTTATGATACCTGCCCTATCCATCACTCAGAACTCCAGCTGGCTTTTGCAAAAGAAGCCTTGGAGTGCAATGTATACAAAAGAGGTAAATTGTGTGTGTGTGTGTGGGCAGGCACATGCATACAGCTAAACATCTGTCTTCTCAGAGGTCTTCAGCTCAGAGCTGTAATTCATCTGAAGTGTGTTGAAAAATCAAAAAAGCATGTTTTAAAGCAGTTGCAGAAAATCTCATAGCTGAGTACTTTTTAATATCAAAGTTTTGCATTTGCGTTCCTGTGATTATTTTAGCATTTTATTGGACCAAAGACAGCACATAGCAGGAGTAGAGGAAGAATTGTTGCCCACCAAAAGTCCATGTTAGGGGTTATTATCAAACAGGGAGAGAAACCTTTTTTCCTGTAAAACAAAGGATGCGTATGACTCGGTACGAGTCAGTCTTGCCTGAGCATTACACTGAATTGTGCTGTGAATTTCCATGTGTTTAGTGATTTTTTTATATCTTATATTAACTAAGCCATCATGGG
Organism: Chitala chitala; assembly: GCA_025773905.1. NCBI lineage: Eukaryota > Metazoa > Chordata > Actinopteri > Osteoglossiformes > Notopteridae > Chitala > Chitala chitala. Next base: position 22,515 of record JABJVR010047351.1, on the reverse strand, counting down.
TCGTAAGAGGGTTACTAGTGAAAGCAGTCGGCTAAAAAGGAATATTGTGAGAGCCACGGTACAGGTTCAAAATGAAATAATTGAAAAATGTGACACGTTCGCGTGGTTGATCTGGCTGCACAGCATGGAATGCCTAAATTTACAATTTGCAGTGTATTTAATTTCATGTATTTATGGCTGTTATACTTTTTATTTATAGTTTTAGCATAAGGTATGTAGGTATGTATATAAGTTTAAATAGACCATCATTTGGGGGTCTGGAACAGATTAATCCAGTTTACATAATTTCTTCCGGGGAAAAAAGTGATTCAGAACTCGAATGCCCTTCTGGAACGAATTAAGTTCAAGTTCTGAGGTTCCACTTTACATCAATGGCAGCACGATGACTAGCTATGGTCAATAAGACTAAAGCAGTTGCAGTACTTGTGGATTGCAAATTAACGTAAATATGTGTGTCCATTATCCTTGGCTTGTAGTTCACAGGCAGTATAGTAGCTTTCACAATAAGCTTGTTGACCTTTTTATTAGCACTACATACTGGGAACAGAATCACAAATGAAGTAGAGATGAGCTTCTGCTAACAGTTGACTGACAACTCCAAGGGGTCCTGCATCTCGTTATGTTTGTGCAACATAAGAGCTTATTTAAATGGCTGTGTAATGAGACAGGCTAAGGTTGTTCAGTGGCTCACTGGTTTCAAGGTCACCCTCCAGACTTTAACAAAATGCCACTTTCTTCAAACATGGATTGCCTTGTCCATCTATCTTGAAGACTTGCATGATTGTTGCCTTATTTTAGACTGTAACTGAAACTGCAGTAAATTGAGTTAAATGTTTTTTTTTTCCCTCCTCACAATTGCATCCTCTATGAGAACTTGTATTTCCTTGTAAGCTTGACTGACCACTGATGGCATGACCCAGATGTGCTCCAACAGGATATGATTAGCTGGTTTGTTCCCTGGGCTTCCGGGCGGTGTCCAACCAGAGAACCGGTTGGTGCTGGACTGACTTCTCAAATCCTCCTTGTGCCTGACTGCTGATGGCGTGTCAAAACTTTTCTCTCTCAGATCTGTACTGAAAACCTCAAATGGGCAGAGATTTGTGTCTGGTCTCCTCAGTCTCCAGGCCAACTACAATGTCCATCCCCCACTCAAGGTGAAGTCTATCTGCCGTCATACCACCCAAGCAATGTCTGTTTTTTTTCCCCTTTCATCTCTTCAACAGTCTTGATTCCTCACATCCCATCAAAGCAGGATACAATGCTTTGAGGTGAACTGTGGAACCTGAGGTGTGTACCACGGAATTAGGCAAGAGAGGATTGTGGGAGGAGATACTTCATTGTGTCCGGCCCTCAAAGACCCACACTCTCTTACCCCATTCCACCTGCTTGACACATCCAGCCCCCAGAAAGTAAAAGCAATTTCTTTTGACTCTGTTTTGAAGCCTTTCATCCCAGGCTGCAGAGTAAAGGAGAAACACAGAGGGAAAATAAATACTGTTTATGTGGACATCATAAGTTACAACTCTGTGTGTAATTGGTCATAAAAAGTAATCTGAAGCAATAGTTGTAACTGGCAAACCAGGCAAAACAGGAGTGAAACTTTTTTTCCCCCAAGCTGGGTTCACTTCAACAAATTTTTATGGCTGTAGTGGGTGACAGATTACTTTGAATTTAAATGGTATATCTGATTGCATAACTTGGACCATTTACAAAAATCAAAGCAGTCTACTATTTTGAAACTCTTTCATGCTGCATGTTTGTGTTCATGCTGTTTCATGTTGAAAATAAATCATTAATTAAAATAAGTCTATCAGCAGGCTAGAAGTGGCCCATGGGTCAAAGATTCATCCATCCATCCATCGGCTTTACCGCCTTATCCAGTTCAGGGTCGTGGAAAGCCTGGAGCCCATGGGTCAAAAAATTCACCATCCCTTAAATCTAGCAGATATCTACCTTATTCTTGTTTCTTTTTTGTATTCATTAAAAAGACACAAGAGGTGTGAATTGTCAAGAAGCCCACCAACCTATCCATTATCCTGACGCATATTCTTTGTAGGGTCATGGGTAGCCTGTATCCTATCCCAGGCAGCCTAGCGCAGTCCCTGAACAGGGCACTAACCCACCACTGGGCACACACAGGTCAAGCTGTATTCCTCAATTCTCCTAACCTGCATGTCTTTGGGGTGTGGGAAAAAAAAAAACAAGAAAACCCACACATGTATGAGGAGAACATGCAAACTCCACACAATAAGTACCAAGAGCCAGATTTGAACCCACAACATTGAAGGTGTAAGGCAACCCTGTTGCCCACTAAACGTGTTAGACAGCACGTTAAGAAGATTCATCTTTGTACCGAAGATATTGTATGTAAGATACCTTAAATGCTAAGAACTCATTTTAAGGCATTACTGTTTGATCTCATTTTAACCGATGTAATGGAAAAAATATCCAAAACAGTTGTATTATCTGTTGTATTTTGACAGGAAAATTAAAAAGCAGTTGTACTTTATTCGGCGTTCGAAGGTTTAAATTTAAGTAACAAAATATCATTTTGCAAAACTGCAGTTGCATCCATGTGTGTCCTGCAGCCCACTGCACCTGACTGACTCAGACAGCACTCTGCTTACCAAAGTCCTGCTGTGCCAACATTTCCATAACTAGCAAAACAACATGCTCAGACTCTCATGCGTTTTTCAGCACGTACTGATGTTCTCTACAGCGGTACTTAAGGTGAACATGTAAAATTTATAAATTTGCTCCAAAAAGTCGATAACCGAAGCTCCAGTGAATGGAAATGAACTGCAAGAAAATGTACACCACATACAGTTTAATTAAACATTCGGGCTACACTGCAACACTTCAAATTTCACAGAGTAACGCCGGCCACCTCTGGGATTTAGACAGTAATCTCACAGTGGTCCTGCTGTTCACATGTGTTCCACATCAGGAAAGAATAAAGAGATTACGTGTGGCCTCCTCCTGTCTCTTGTAACCACATTTGCAAAGTTGCTGTGTGTTTGAGTACATAACCTGACTGATCTTCCCATTCCCTTCAGAGTTTTAGTTGCTTCATGCACTTGTGAATGTAAGAATATTTAATGATGTGTTGTGTGGGGTTTATGTCCCCACAGGACAACCTTCACATCTGATGTTCTGTCAGGCATGAGAGCTCTAATATACTTCTTGGGCTCCTGTGTGAGAATTCTGTAGTATTTCTCATAAAGCACTGTTTGAACCCATCATTTGGTCCCTACAGATCTCAGCCCTCACAAAGCTATGTATATACAATGAAATTAATCTTTTAGAGCAACTATTAGTGCATCACAGTGCAGAGAATTTTTAAACTGCTCACAGTGGTCCCTGTGACATAACTTTGTGCTTGGTGTTTTCAAGCTGTCTGCTGGAGTCACTGGTCAAATGAGTGTAATGACATTTGCCTACCATCCCCTAGTGCAGGTTCTGCTGAATGTGTTGAAAGATTACTATATCCGTTACAGTTAGAATTCAGTTTTACATATTTATATTTTACAATGAATTTACTTAAATAGGTTTCTTCAGTCCCACAAAATTATTTAATAAAAATCTCAATGTTGGTAACTGCATAGAGCCAGTTAAAAACACAAATTCTACATTATTTGGGCTCTCCTGGTAAATGAACAAATTAAAGAACTGAGTAAAAATTTAACTGAATGTTGATACACCCACATTAACTTCTATCCATGTTGGCTCGTTTTTTACTTCTTGGCTTAGAGATCACATAAGCTTTATTTTAATTGTTCAAAGAAATCTGTGTCAAGAAACCAGTCCTGATGAACAAGAATGGTTAATCACTAATAAGTCATCATCCGCTACATGTTTGATATCTGGCAGGCAGCACTACTTCCACAAATCCATCAAAATCTCAACTGCCTTACTTGTGAACTGAAAATGAGGCCTGACTCAATTAATCACACTCTGAGCTCCAAACTTCATTCCGTGGCTTAATCATCGGCAAACGTGGCAGCAGAAGGCTTTGCCCTTGTGTGGTACCCTGGTGGCTAGCAGGCAGGCTCTCAGCACCAGGCAAAGGTACGGCCCACCATACTGAAGAAACGCTGGTTGTGCTCCGTGAGGAAGTGGCAGAGTGTCCGAAGGGCCGAATGGCTGAGTGGCGCGTGTGGCCGCCCCTTTGACTCATCCAGGCACTTATCACGGCCACCAGAGAGCAGGCAGTAGAAGCCCTTGGTGGTGTTGAAGTAGAAGTTGGAGGCGCTGATGCGAGGTGGCAGCTCCAGGAATTGCTCGACCCGCCGCAGCTCTGGGAAAGGGTCCCGGATGAGGGCGTCTCCATCCACTACGTGGATCTGGGCCAGGGGGAAATGGATGAGCCACTGGCTGAGGTGTATGTGGTAGAGGCTGCGCTGCAGGGCCTTGTAAGAGGTGTCAATACGGCCTCCGCACAGCAGCATCTCCTCCAGCGGCGGGTACGGCTTGTGTCGCTGCTGCCGGTTGTGCAGAACCTGGGTGTAGTCCGACACCAATCGCTGTGCCGGGTCCCGTACAATGAGCAGCAGGCGCACGGTCTGGTCCATGTTCCGCACCCGCGATGGTGCTTGGGGAGACGCAAAGTATCCTGGAGTTTTCTCCACTGTTAACTGCCCAGGCAGAGAGACCGGCATCTGGGAACGGTACCAAGCCAGGCCGCGCCGGTAGTGCTCGTCCAGGTTGAAGAAGTGGACTTCGGCCTTTGCCACCTCCACGTCTGGGTGCAGATTGAGCATTTCCAGCAGAGCCCGCGTTCCGCCCTTGCGTACGCCGATGATGATGGCTCCAGGCAGGCGCTGCGTGGCGTTGGCTGAACGTGGTGCAGAAGCACGCAGGCCCCTGAGGCACATGCACAACTGGGCCTGCAGTACAAGCAGGAGCAGCAGTGCCAGGAGCAGGGTCCAGAACATGGTGTCGCCTGGGTCAGGCAGCAGAGTGGCGGGGTGAGGCGGGCCGGGCTGGGGCAGCACAAGGAGCACACCTGCTGTTCAGCCTCGGGTCATCACCCGGGCCCCCGCTGAGCTGCAAAGCACCTGCATTCCAAAACAGTAACATAACATGGCAAAGTTCACCATCTCAAAGAGTAAATTGTAAAGTTGCATATAAAAATGCATTAAAGAAGGTACCTCACATAAGTCATCTACAAAAAAATGTTATACCTGTGACTAACTTTTTGTCCTAGAGAAAAATATCAGTTGGTACATATACTAAACACTCTTATTGGTATCATATGATCACACATACATAATACATTAGTTAAAGCAATAGTACAGTTCCATGTGAAGCAACTTGTTAAAGACTTTTCAGCCTTCTATATGCTAAAACACTACATGTCTTACTGATACTTTTAAGTATTAAAATTCAAGGTAAAATGTGTAAAATACCCAAAGACATAGATACCAAGTATCAAGAACACTGACACTGTCCATGAAATCCTTGAAGGACATATTTTTTTATGTTTTACATATTTACATTTCTGAATCCAGAATCTGAGCGAAGCAGCAAGTATTATACATTGATGCACTTGTTAAAATGACAAATGCATAATGTAAAACTGTCGTTTTTGATGTTCTCCCATACTTCACCTTAGAAACGTCTCTGCTAACAGTCCAGCAGAAGTCAGCCAGCATGCCTGAACTTCACTTCCTTTGGTAACGCTTTTCCGTGTTGGAAATGTACTGGTGAAATCGCTCACCATGTTTATCACTGACTGCACCAGGGTTTACTGGAAAACTCCAAGCGAGAGTCCAAAACATTAGGGTCCAATGTAAAAGTGATATTTGAAAAATAGGTATCAACACAGTATTTTATTTCATAATAACACTAGGTCAGCTGACTCCAACTGTTTTTGCACCACGGACTGGTTTCATGTAAGACAATTCCTCATGGACCGGTCATTGGCAGACTCCCATACTCAATAGCATGGAAATATATTTCGTGTGGCCCAGTACCAAATGATCCATGGCCTGGTCTGTGGCCCGGTGGCTAGGGACTATAGCACTAGATGATAAAATTATTTTAAAAGTCCCAAGACAACTAAGCCTTACACAAAAGATCTGATATCATGTTTGGATTCAGTATTATAAAGTATCTATAGAACTCCTGTCACAATCCTTGGGATGACTAGTGTAGCCTTAAAGAGCGATATGTAGCTAAAGGTCATAATGTTACGTGTAACACCACTATGGCCTAAAGTGGGATTACAGGCAGTCCCAAGAGAACCAGCATGACAATAATATTCTTTAACTCGATGACATTGTACATATGTCTAACATCCATTCGTATCTTCTGAAGGATTATAAAAACAGATATGAACTCTGTTGAGTGAGCAGTTGCACTGTCAGACCACATCACTTTGGCTTGTCCCCGCTTGTCACATCTTCCACAAAAGGACTCTGAGGCTTTCGTGAACAGACACCGACCTCTCGACAGGGGAGTGTGAGGTCCCTAAAAGGCTCCTGATGGCGTCATTGGGAGTCAGAGGCACAGGCTGCAAGTCCCCACGCCTTAAAACGCCTGGCTTGTTAAACGCTTGCGTGTTCTATACATGGTACCGGCAAAATGTCCGCACAGTTCTTGTCATTGCTCTGTGTGTTTCCAGGAAAACAACCCCAGATAACGACACTGTCTCCAGCCTGATTTAGAAGCTAAACATGGAGAACGTGTGTGTCTGCACTGCAGATGCAATTAAAATACTATATTTCACATTTTCAGTCATCAGGTAATAAGACAGTAAGAGTTACATTGCTTAGACATCTGGATTATATATATATTTATTTGTACTTTGCACTTTTAAAATGGTTTTAGCAGCTCATCCACTTATTCTACCTTCATGCAGCTCTCCTTTGAGCATCTGATACTGAAACATCTGCATTCAGTTGAACTTTCTTTTAGCCCTCTTTTCATCACCTGTTTTGCAGACATGGGACTTAACTCAACTAATTATCTGACTTGTTGTTACACGTACAATAATAACAGTAATTACAAAGTCTTTGCATAACTGTTTTTTTTCCATTTTCTGCATATTTTTACAAATTACAAATGTACCTTTAGGTGGACATGTCCCTTAAATTGACAAAAAATCTACTTCCTATTAAAAACCGTAATGTGTAATGCAACTGACATTTCATTTTCTGTTTATTCAAAAGAAAGAAATTGTGTACACCGTCTGGTTTATAGTATGTATAGCTTGAAGCACAGAATGATACAAACTTTGTTTCACTAATGTGTACTCTGTCGTTTGATTAGTATTTGTACTGTATATAGGCTACACATCTTGTTTAGATATGAGACAAATGTACTCTCATCACCTCAGGCTAAGTCACCAGTTCCTTTATTTTTCGGGAACCTTTGTTTAACCATAAAACATCTTAAAAAGACTGCAACAACAATCATTCATTTTATTTTATAGTTTGGAAACTAGCAGCCACATGCTTAGATATAATGCCCTTATATCTCTTATTTTTATTATTACTTGTTTCACTGCTCACAAGCTGCCCTAATGCATTTTGGATTTTAATTTGTCGTCTTGGACAGGAACCCAGTCTTGCTGGTGCCCTTTTTCCTGTTTGCACAGGATAATTACCCCTCTGGGACAGACAGTAGCTCCCCAGCCCCTTGGGTCTCCCTGATCTGTGTTTGTCTCTCTCTTTGAATGAGAATCGACGCTATCATTATCATTACCATTACACACTCCATCAAGTCTCCATTATGCAGGGCCTGCTCTTTTAATATGGGCTTTCATTTCACTCCTAATTTGTATGCTTTTACCTTTCATATGCAACCACAGCGACAATAAACCGTGGTTAGTGCCAGCATTTACTGCTCCAGACACTGAGTATCTAATCATGAGACACCAGGCAGTTGGTTAGATGGCTGGAAATTCAGTTTTGGATCGTGAATGACACCGACGCTATTCAAAGTAACCAGTGCTGTACGTAAATATTCCTGTGAAACAGATGAGTTTGTTTGGATTTTACTATCATATAGAACAAGGTAGCAATTATTTGCAGATTGTCATCGTCACCTCACTCTGTTGGCATCAGTGCAAGTTGTTAACGTAACAACAATGGGCGTGTGGTTGCAAAGCTGATGTTTGATGTTGGTGCAAGGCTTGAATAAGACGAGCATCGTGCAACTTGTGGATGCTGCTGTTCCACAAGGGGTGGAGCCTCGGGCTCCTGGAGGAGTTGCACCTCTTCCAGTCTGTCTAATGATCAGATCCTCACACCTGAACACCTGCCTCTGGTGTGACCCTATAACAGCACAGTACATTAACCTCCAATCTGTGTGTATTAAACAAGATGTCTTTCCCGGTGATTTGCTCAAGAAGAGCGGACACACTTTATTTCAGTTATTGTATCAAAACAGTGTGCTAAAAAACATTAGGTTAGGTGTCACAATAAATCTTTCCTTTTTTTTTTAATCTTTTTAAGATTTGTTTATCTTATGTGTCCTTTGTTTTTGTTTTTTTAGGATATGTTAAATCCTAGTGCCTAAGATAGGCAGTGATCTTCCAAAAGTATAAGCAGCTGGATAATGTATGTACAGTATGTACCCACGCATAAAAAGCTGTGTCTGCTTGATGAAATATGGAATAAAAAATGGTGGATGCCAAAATTATTTGCCAATTTCATAGAAACTTGTGATTGTATTTTTTAATAATGGAAAGGTACCAATACTTTTGGCCGTGCTGCAGGTGCACTTTTTTGGCAAAAAAAAAAAAAATTACACATATAAAAAATGTAGTATAATGCACTGGGAACATCTACATCTTTTTAAGTAGGCAGTGAAAAATAAACTGACAAATAAGACTCTGAAGTTTTTGAAGTTATTTTACAATGGAAAGCTGGAGGAAAATATCAGACAGATGTTAAAGGCGCCAGGATCATCTGTTATTCTTACATGTGCACATGTGAAGATTGGTAAGACGTGCTCTGCTGGATGAGTTAAACAAAACAAATACAGATGTTGTTAGAAAAATTTAACTTAGAGAACACAGCTAATGAAATGATACCAAGACGCATTAATTAACACTTCGCTTTCAGAATCCAAAGTCTGACACAGCAGAAAGGCACTTGGGCAGGAATTGCACAGGGCTCAGGAACAGGAGGTATCTCTGAACTTTTCTCAAATTACTATGTATCTCAATCTGCACACTAATTCTGCCACACATGAGATGCTGCACAGCCTGTCAGGATGCCATTTAGCATCTGAAGGTAAATGAGTATCCCTGCAGAAACCAAAAATGCATGCAGATTGCATGATACTGTTTTGATCTTTTATTTTTAAAGACCAAAGACAGTTTGGAAGCTCTGTGACTGAATGTCTGGTGAGATAAGGCACTCTTTCTCCAGTGTCGAAATGACCTTCCTTTTCCAGCGTGGACTGTGACCTTCAGGAAAATCTGCCCAGCTTCTGCAGATGGACACCCAGCTGCGTTTCCAATTAGGTTCTTTGCGAGTCGCACGCCTCCCCGTAGCCACCGTCCAGCTCCATCATCAGCGAGATCGAGCTCGCCGGAACATTTGGGTTAGTTGTATCGGACGGCTGCTGGCTGGCCGTGGCCCCGGGGCTGCTCACACGGGGCGGGGTGCGAGGCTCTGATTAGAATGACTTCTGTGGGATCGGGCCCAAAATCAGTGCCTCATCTACCTCCTCCAGCATTGCTTTCCCTCCATCTCCCTCACTCGGCCCAGAGTCCCATACCGCTTCACTGATGGCTTCGGTACAGAGGAGCCGCGCTCTTGTCCACGGGCACGCTGCCCTCCGGTTGGCCTTTGCAAGCCATGCCAGTCTGGCCGACATTCGCTGCATCAGCCTGGCTAACAACACAAAGGCTCATCCAGCTGGGCTAAGCCATCTTCACACTGCCAGCTACACAAACCTCCTGTCCTAAAACGACCCATTCACATGTCTCCTGTAATACACAGTCTGATTCCTCACTTGCACCTACCGCATGGGCTCACAGACTGCCAGTCCATGGTATAAAACGTGGGTGCACCATCATATACACACAACAGGGACATGGTACATCCATCCTTTTACAGTTTATACACACTGAGCTAAAAGTACTGTTTTCTCCCACAGTTTATATTTCTACATGTATTTCTGGATTAATTACGTATTCTGTTGTAACTGGTAAAAAACATACACAAAATCAACGGTCAGGATCTTGAGATAAGAGTGGCTTAATTAGAAGAAGCATACATAATTAAAGTAGCCTCCTTTGACTTTTTAATGCAAAGCAGGCTATGCATTAGTAAAAATAGCACAAATTTGCTGTTAAAACAGCGGAGGCTCTGCAAATAAAACACACCAAAAGCCGGTTTCTGAAGATTACAGCAAAGTGATGAACTGATATTAGTTTTATCAGATAAACCGTTCACTATGACAGCTTCTCCATCCATGGATATTGGCTTGCATTGATATCATTCAGCCCTGCCAAAAACCAGCAGGCAGTCCATTAAATGTACAACACAGCCTTTAAAAGGTCACAAAATGCAGCAAAATTGGAGCTGATCAGGTCAATGGAGAAAGGTGCCATCAGTATTTCATACTGAGGCTTTGCATCTTACATGATGTAACATGGCTTTAAAATGAATAGGCTTAAGTAGAATATTCAGTCCATTTATCATTTACTAAAGCAACGTATAATAATTTGTGTTATTTATGCAATTGATGCATTAAGTCCTCAGTGATGTAAAACAAGCTGCTACTGTTGTTGTAATTTACAATTTACGCATCTGTATAAAGTACACTATGGGTGCCAGAGGCATAGGGGTCATGTTAATACTGGGGGGACGAGGTGTTTCGGACAAGGGGTTGTGTCACAACATCAAAATGTGGACATGACATCACATCGCATTTTATTTTAAGGTGATTCTGTTGTCGCATTGGATATAGTTGGTTTTTTATTTGTAAATTATTGCCATTACAATATATAAAGTGATATTTACCACATTTACTAATATGGTAGTTTAAATCAGCTTTCTTTCTGCCAGCACTGTTTATGAACTGAATGGTCCTGAGTCACCCGCAAGTAAGTAACTTACTTTAAGGCATTTTTCAAAAACATTCCAGATGTCTGGTTGTTTTTTTTATGAGCTTCTTACTCACTCTTGTGCCCTGACAGCAAACACAATGGAATGAGAGCTGTGAGTCACATAAATAAAGTTAAACAAAGAAAATGAGAAGATAATCTTTGTGAAAATGACTGACACAAGAAGATCAATCTCCACCATTTCACATAATGTTTGAGTGATGAACTGCTGGTTTTCATGCGAGTCCTTCAATGAGTCAGGCTTACATATCAAACTGTGCCACGCGTCTCCATTCATCGCTCTTAACTCTGCATCTGTGACTGCTGGCTTGGAAGTAAGTGTCTGCCAACAGGAGTGCTATTCTAAGGTAGGGTAGGGGTGATTTGTCAGCAAAACACTTTAAATTTAATAACGAGATTTGTTAATCTTATGTGCCCATTGTATACCACACATTATATTAGACAATATTGGGCGGAACCCCCCCCCCCATCTGAACATCAAAGGGGATGTCCCCCCCATTTCCCCTATTCCCCCCTAATTCTATGTCTATAGTGCTCATTTGCATTAATAACAGTATGCAAATGATGCACTTCATGACATAACATAAGTTTCTTATTTGTAGCATTCACTATTACAGATCATAAACAATTAACTATTATTGGTACAACAAGCTCCTTTTTTACAAAATGCATGACACCTTTGGATTCTGTTTAATTAACAGCGGTTTGTTTAAATGGCTATATGTATATGATTCTATTCATTGCTGTATTTACACCTTGAGCAGGGCATTGTATTTATACAGCTGTACACACCATTGTGCTCTATGTGAGGTGTTCTTATTGGGAGCAGTAGTGCACAAGCCTTCCTCTTGCCCATAGAACATGTTCTTGTGTACTCTAAAATTAACATATGAAATTACGGCCCTGTCAGACACATTTGCTCTGTGATTCAGACCTGAACATTTTAGTTTTGTTTTGTTGACAAGCCCTGGGTTGGCTGATGTTCAAACTGCTGCCGAGCCCTTACAAATGCCATGGCTTTCAGTGGAGGTTCATTAGGCAGCTGCTACAGAGGGCCAGATGGAGCCACATGTAGGTCCAGCATACGCCTGAAGCCATTGCCATTGGACAACAAGCAGGGGGGTGCATCCGCTACCCATAAGCACAATTATCATCCATGCTCTTACATTACTGTCACAAAAACAGCACTTCTCTAACACATTCATATCAGGTTTAAAAGAAACTAGTGCTCTGAATTGTATTCCCTTTTCACATATCCAACTAACATAATATTATCCATCCTTCCTTCCATCCATCCATCCAACCATTACCCAACTGCTAATCTTGTACAGGGTCTTAGATGGCCTGGAGCCTATCCCAGGCAGCCTAGGGTACAAAGCAGAGGCTCAACCCCTTGTAGTAGCATAATAATAATGCAGAGGAATATTTTTGCCTTCTTACTGTACATAGACAGTGGATTTAAACACACAGAAAGTTGTCCATGATTACATACACCAGGAAACTAAATAATTTTTGAAGACCACTTTTTAGTCAGGAAAGTTTTTGTTTTTTTAACAGCACTTTAAAATCATGTATGACCTTTAAATGTAACAAAATGTATCATATATTATTCATACATTGATCTTCCCTTGTGATGTTGCTTTGATTATTTAACTGTTATAAACCCAATGTCTCAAAATGTCTTTTCAATACGTAAGTTGCTGTCATAAATTATGTAGAGCATTTTATTGTTTCTGAAGAGCACATCTTGCAGTTCAGCGATGGGCACAGGGGATTTAAGCAGCGTTACCTCTATGCACACAATTATGTACGTACAAAGCGGAAGGAAGTTTGAACAAGATGTACGCGCACGTGGACATGGGCGCACATGACCAGCCTGCAACTGAAGTCGATACCACTCTGCCCGTTGTCAATGTGTGGTGGAATACTGAGGGCAAGCAGTCACACTGGTGCCAGTCTACTGCCCAGAAGCTGGAAACAGTGGAAGACAGTGAACTGCACATCAGTCCTATTAAAGCCAGCATCACTGCATGCCCTGGGTTACAAAGCAAGTTACAGCAATGCTGCTGGTAAGACTTGTCATCTGCTGTTTAATGGTCATAACATTCTACACAACATCCACCATGGCTAGTGTTTTGTAAATCGAACAACGTGTGTCCTGCAAACTGAAGGAAAGCAAAGGGAAAAGGAAGGAGAACAAAAGAAGAAAAGAAGAAGAAATTTGTGGACTTATATCGGTTATGGGGAAAAAAAGGAACAGCAGGTAAGTGTAACCAGCCAAAGCTATTCTGTGGAGGGGCCTGTATGATGTGGATGACAGTGTGTAGTGGATGCTGATCTTGACACAGAAGGGGTTTAGGGAGAAACAGGCCTTGCTAGACTATCAGCAGAGGTGGGCACCCACTGTCTCACCATAGCAACCTCGGATTTGCAAAACAACAGCTGGAGTTTCTGCACTCATGAGAGGTGAAGCAATGGAGAGAGGAGGTGGGCCCACATAAGATACGTTACAAGCAAACATTCTTATGACAGGATCGCATGGCAACATTCTGTTTCTACTGAAAATCCTGTTTACCCAAAAGGACTACATTCGAAAATATGAGCTGCTCTGAAGAGTGTGACTACACTATTGGTTATACATTTTTATTGTTATATTTGTAAAGCATAAACCATGATGTCTAAAATCGAATTGTGGAAGAGACATAGATTATCGAACGAAGTTCGATAATCTATGTCTATGATAATCTAATTAATTAATGAATTAATTAATTAATCTATGATAATCTAATTAAAATGTAAAATCTTAGAGAGCACCTCAAGGGGGCAGATGTGGCATTCATGTCTGTCCTCCAGACCCTCAGAGGCGACAGTCTTAGGCAACACTTAGTCCTTGGGCACGTCATCTTCGTGCTGACTGACAGACTGGCAGCTCCTAACTGACAGAGTAGGACAGAAGAGCATCTCCCAGGTGGAGGTGTGACTGATGTTACAAAGCACCCCCCCACCCCACTCTGCGCTGATGTCTGCCTACTGCTGCCACTATGTGTACAGCCTCTGTCATTAATCCTGCTGGTGAAATTTACATGCATTCAGACTGTCTGCCTTTGAAAGTCACATGTGGCGCCGTGTAATGACGTTGGTTGTTTAATGCAAAAGCCTACCATATAGTCCTTCAGTATTTTTCAGAATATGTGACTGCAAATATATGCAGTCTCTGTCCCCCCCACCCCACACACACACACACACACACACACACACACACTTTATTAGTTAGATGAAGACGAACACCTCCAATTCCCAAATCCACACAAATCTATATCCATACTAGCCATGGTAACAGCATAATGGTGCAGATCTCTAAACCACGGCTATTATAATCAGGCCAGATCTCAGCTGACAAGCACAATACACAACATACTGAAAATGTACTGTCAGTCTACAGTCTGTGAGCGATGGTCACCTCCACTCTCAGATTCCCATTACCATGTCTTCAAGCACAATGTCAAAGCTACTGCTCCTCCCTGCTTACCATCCTCAAAGAAACATCAAACCAACACACTGGTCTCCGTTCCTGGCTTTCTCTGCTCATTTTATGTAAATCCCTAGTCAAACCATTATAGTGGTGACAATGCATATATTAGACTGTCTTCTGAGAAAATAAACCTTGCCACTGAGCTGAACACATCAGAGTGGGGTGATGGAAGCAGCAGGCTTCTCTCTGAGAAATAAACCGAGAATTACTACAGGATGACCAGACAGTATTCTATAATAGTGCTCCTAAGGGAAGGCATGATGTTGTGCATGGAGACTAGCAGATAACAAATGTCTGCTGATGAACATGGCCAGTTCATTGTCAAATCCTGGAGGCTGGAGAAGCAACAGAAAAGAGAGGCATGTTCTCCGACCAGGTGCAGTGCGAGTGCACAGGTATGTCTCCATGGATTGAGTGCAGGTGCAGAGCGTCTTGGCAACAGTATTTAGGCTCTGGGTGGATGCACAAATCATGGGTGCACATGCACAGGGACCTGAGGGTGACGGTGATGCATCTAATAGCTGCTGAGCCTCTGGGTAAACAGAGTTCCAGTTAACCTGACCAAAGACCTGTTTTTGGAATCAAAGCCCACCTTCCAGTATACACACTGGCTACTGAAAACCAGCACTAGCAACCTAAAAAATAATGCAGAGCACCTGTTGAGCATTACATCTGAGGAACCTCAAAGACTCCTGAGAGATTCACCCCACCAACCTAACCCCCATCTCTGGTGCACCTGTACATGTACCATTACGGATTCAAGCATTCAGCTGCATCAGTAATGTTTCTTCATACCTTTTGTGTAAAGTAATGTTGGACTTCATAATGTTAATTAATAAAGGCAAATTTTTGTTTGCTTTGCTAATTTTTTGCTAATTATTTTGTGTAACTCAAAAACAAGTTAGATTTTTAAGCTATCACTTAGCATGAGAATTAACATTGTAATACAATGTTTTATTTAATATTTGTATTAATATTTAATTATTTTCATGAAATATTAAATAATGAATAATTCATTATTGAATGATAACCACATTAATTCACATAATTTTTTAAAGACGATCATTACAGCGCAGTTAAATTTAGAACACTTATTTTTAGTTAATAGAGGACATAAAATGACTAATATGACAAAATGGGACTGACCGGGGCTATAGGTTGTCCTTGGAAGAGTAAAACCATAATACCCTTGAAAAAAGTACATTCTGAAAAATATCCAGCAGTATGAATACACAAGGTGATAAAATTACACACTATGTGTGAAGAGGGACACACAAACTTCTGTAGCCCCTGGACTGCAGCCATCTGTCATTTAATTTTAAACCCAAAGCAATGGAGGCCTCTCCCCTTGTAGACCTTGGCAACACTGTCAATGCTTACTACACTGTCGTCCACGGCAGCAGCTGTTCAACGCATATATAATCACACACATTACTGACACACCCATTGCTGCCTTTAAGGGCAAGTAAAGTACTTCAACACCTATAATGGATTGTTACCCCAAATGTGGTGGAAACCTCATGGGGGAAATGCCTGGTGATGAGGAGATAGACAGCCTTCAGTGGCCCTGCCCTCAACCCAAATAGCATCCTTCCGCTGTATGAGAAACCATCCTAGGCCACGGGAGATTCCTGAATGCGTGCTATTTTCTCATTTCTAATGCAAAGGATTTTACCCCTATGGGACGTGGGAAAATCATATGCATGTCTTGTGATTGAAGTTAACCTCATCTGTACGCAGAAGCCAGCAACTGAAGTTTGCCTGTACATGTCAAGCTAGATTCCCTCAGATGCAACAAAAATCAGTGGAATCAGACAGCTCATCTCCACTCTTTGAGATCAACAGACATAGCAAATCTTGAAGTGGACAATGTGTTTTCCTTAAAATAGGGTAAGTGTTTTCACAACCAGGTCAGCTCTCAGATTTGGTGCCTGCTTCAAATCTCCTTTATCCAGGGAAATGGCACTACACAGAAATAGATATCCTACTTCGCATTAGCCTTTTGGTTTTCATGTCTAGAACAAAGACTTCCCACACAAATACAAGCAATTCTCCTATTAATTTCCTCTGTGATGCATTAGATACATTTTGTTTTTTTTTTAATCCACAGCAAGTGTCTGATATGATATTACAGTTATAAACTATGAATACAATCAGATGATAAATCTAAATTATCTAAATTGCATGTTTTATTGTTTTAAATGTAGTAATGTCTGGACTTTTGTAATTAAGAAAATACAATAAAAATTAAAAAGTGTAATCTTAGTCTAAATTAAGTATTCCTTGTAGGTTTATCGTTCATAATCCCATAATGAATGGACTCAAAAAATTCCAGTTCAGACAAATCTACATTTAGAAAACAAACCAAAAACAAAATGTGTTTTGTGTTTAATGCTGCGGTACATCATAAAGGCAAATGAAAATCCGGGAATGTCAGAGACACGCTGCACACACGGTGAGTGGAGGAAAGGAGAAGAGAAGGCGTCTTTCTTTGTAGCGAACATCTTGACTTGTGGGGTTACTCTTCCTCTGTCTGCTGGCTCTAAGACTGGGTTTCTCTTTTCTGGTATCTATCCGGTTTTTGTGCACAAGTCACTGTACGATTCCGGGAGTGCCAGCAAACTGTCTTGTCTTGTGCTGCTGTCACTCTTGCTAGATGATGTTTTTCAGCAGATACACTTGCCTCAAGTATCATAAATATCTAATAAAGTCATTGACTGAAAATGTCTTTTTCAAAAGTTTGTCATGTATGTTGTCTGATTCAACTGCATGTGAACAAAAACGCAAATATACTCCACGTAAATTTAAATTTAAGTTCTGCCAAATTCTGACTAGCTGGTTCTTTGCTAAGACACGTTCAAAATCAAAGCCTGGAAACATTTCTGACCAGGAAAAATGCAGGATTTGAAAATGTTTGTGTTACACTAATATCTCAGCACAGTGTGTGTCACCAAGCCCCCAAAACACCCAAAAGCATAGAAAAAGAGCCACCTTATAAATGTCTCATCATAGCTGTTGGTCCTGGATCCCTACCCACACACACACACACACACACACACACACACACACACATATATATCATCTGTGAGTAGTATCAGCCAGACACCCAAGAACACAAGCAGTAACCATCTGTGGCTCTGGAAGGACATTCCTGGAAAAAGTGCTACTGTGGAGCACATCTCAGAGAAGGCTTACCTGTGCTGGAGTGATGACGCACTGATCCACCTGGCTCCGCTACCTTATGCCCCTCCTGTGCAGTGTCTACCAGGTCTGGGCCAAGCTGCTTTTTTCATCAGTGAACCTCTGGGCAGCCCTCTTTCTGACTCACATCTCCCGCTGAGAATGTCTTCCTTTCTGCTGCTTTCCCTCGTATTTTGCCCTGCCTCTCCTGGGTGTCCAACCAGCGGCCCTGCTGTGGGCTTGAATGGGGAGGTAGCGTGGAGCTCTGTCTGTAACTTGCTGAGAGAGAGAGAGTGAGAGAGAGAGAGAGAGAGAGAGAGAGAGTGAAACAGAGGGGGAGAGAGAGAGAGAGAGAGAGAGAGAGAGAGAGCAAACCAAACGAGTGAATAAGCACAAACATCTTTCGCAGGGGAATTGCCTCCTACCCCCCTTTTTAACAACCTCTCTCTCCTACCATTCCCTTTGCTCTCTTTCCTCATTTTTCCCATTTAATTCATCTCCCTGTCTCCCCAAATCCCCGTCCGCCACACTTTTTCCCCCATTATCCCTGTTGTTCTTTCACTTTTCTTATCTTGGCGCAGGCCGTGTCTTTGAACACAGTCACTAGTGTTTTTCTTGTATATCCCTCTGTTTCTCCTTGTATCCGCCTTTTCATTCATCAGAGATTACATTTTTTTTTATTCTGTTCTGTCTAAATTCACTACACAAGTACTAGTTTTTTTACAGGCCCTACAATACATTTTACACAACATATTCAGTCGTTACAGTCAATAGTGTAGGTAAAAAACAAAAACAGAAAGCTGCATCCAGAGCTAAGATGTGCTTTCTTAGTGAATGTTTCACATGATGAATCTCATAATCTTTAGCCTGACGACATCCGATACAAGACTGAAGAGGGACTGTATTTAACCCATTTCTTGACAACTATGGATTGCTGCTTCTATGTGATAATCAGTGGTAAACAGATTAGCAATGGATGCTAGAATATGGAAAGGTGGAAATAAACAGGGCCCTAAACTGCCATTCATGCAGTCCTCCTCTAAAGCAGCTGCAGGTCCATCTCATTTTGGGAGACAGGGTACCGGGGGAAAATAACAGATTTACGGGTTAAAAAATGTTTCCCATGATTTCTGAGTTCTCTAGAGGTGTGACTGACTGTCATCTGTATTTCTTTCATAAATTCATGGGATTATCTGACAGCCTCCATCCGCTACCCCTTTCCTTCATTTAACTGGACGACCCTAACCATTTCAATGACTCCCCTCATGTATACTAACACTGCAATGGATGCCTTTCCTCCTGACTACATGTTTTGCCTCTTCTCTTTTACATTATGCCCCCCCACTTCTTGAACCTTGAAATATTTTGTGCCTTACTGCTGATATTTTCTTTGAGTTTCTGTAGATTTGTAAGTTTTAGGAACCAGGTGTGCTGTGGGAGATCTGCTTGGCATTGAAAGTCCTCTGAAATTTTAAAGATCATTGGCTATTTTTCTCATATCGTTTCATTATTTAAAGCCTTTCAGAATTTCCTATTTCTGTATAGATGTGGTAAGATATTTGAGATGCAAATTTTTATTAATATTTTATGTAGTATATATCCTATACTGTACACTGTTTTCACTGCAGGAATTTGCGTGGATTTTAAAGATCTGCTGTTAAACTTTCACACTTTCAAAGCCAAACCACCTTAATACTGCAATGTTTTGCTTTTAATTTTAAATAAACAATGCAGGTTCCTTACATGTAAACTTTATTAAACAAGTCAGGATATTAAAAAGTTGTGTAAGCAACTGAATTTACTTTTAAAAGCTTAAAATATACAACAATCCATAATGAAAATATATTTATTACATAATCTAAAAATATTTTAAAAGATAAAACTTGGAATACCTGAGTTATGAGAAACATAAAAATGATGTGTAAAATTACCGTATACCTTACTAATGGTATTACATCATGTTTAGCTTGACTGTTCAATATATTTCTTTACTGTAAAACCGTCAATTTGAGCAATGAATGTAAAATTAAACAGAACATAATACTCCAATCTACACTGTTGTTAAAATGTAGCATTCTGTGGTTACTAGAGCACCCTGAGGTCATGTTATAATTTCATTAAGGGTTTTCCCCCCTTTTTCTCGAGTGCCTTCTTACTTTGTTTCTCTAACCTTCACTCCTCCGCCTTTGTTAATACCTCTGAGGGCAGGTGGCAGCGCGAGAGGCCATCTAGACAGAGGCACAGCAGGAGTTAATAACAGAGCAGGAAATACCCAGAGGGGCACTGCCACACTGCCACAGACAGGATGTGGGGGTCAAGCAACAGGTGAAGGACTGGTTCAGCGTAGGACTGGCCAGCCAAACCAAACCTCTGGACCCGGGCACGTCCGGAAACAACACGGAGTAATAAGCAGCCGCTACGCTTCAGCCAGGGGCCAAGGTCAGTATTCAGCCAGGTCAATAACAGCAGCTGCTGACCTTGGTGCTTCGTGCATTCTACCTTCTGAAACAGGCACAGGGGAGACCAAACACTGCAGAGAGGAAGCAACGCAGTGAACAGGAAAAGAAATAGCCCATTTGCACAAAGCACTCTCAAGCCTGTGAAATTACAAGTGCCTCCGGGTGAGTCTGTTAACAAACAGGAGTACTTTATCATGATGACCTGAGCCTTAGAAGATTTAGCTTGAAATGTCAACAAATGTAAAGAAGCAAAAAATAAAAGTACAGAAATAAAGCACATAATTATATTTATATATATAAATATATAAAGCACATAATGGACATTTTGTCAGCCTTTGAACTGGTTTGAATAGACCGCAATATGCGATTGTTTGTATAACAGCATATGGCCTTTAACAATAAACTGGGGGCATTTCTGTGCAATGTCATTATTTATGAATGCTCCATTCCCATTGGAAGAAGTCAGACCTCAGCACTGCTTAATTAATGTTCAGGGGCCAGCTGCTGCCATTTAGGTAGTGCTCATTTATGCACTGCTTGTTGGTCTGGTTAATCGTAACTGTTATTAAGGGACGTAGTGTAATGGTTGAGTAATATCAGTAATATCACACATTAAGCAGATTTTATCCAAATTGAATTACAGGCCCTAGAGATGCAACAAGGACATTTAATAATTCAAGTTGCAGCAGTCCCAAAAGTCTAAGGTTGAACAAGAAAATTCAGTGCAGTTTTGTATGGTATTGTGGACAACAGTTAGGAATAGTAAGAAACACTATGGTATGAGAATAAAAGGTCTTTGTATAGTGAAGGTGAAAGCATGTTTTATGAGTCTGACTATCAAAGTAACATTTAGAGAAGTGAGAAAGCCTTAACACATTGCACAGGCATGACCTCCTGCCAGGGTTCCCTGCGTCTTTCTCTAAATTTTACGAGCAACTCGTAAAGTGACGAGGGTAGTAGGAGCAAGAGAGGGGTCATCACACACCAGCCATCTGCTGCACTGTGGAGTCTGAGCCTTCCCTCTGACAAGCTGAGTCACACATTACTATGGCACTAAAGCGCTGGTTCTGCTTACAGACAACATGTCATCCATGACATGAGCACAGCTGCACCTTGGTCTCGCTTTTCAAAGGCTAAAGGTCAGAGGCGTACCTACGCCTATTCGTACGTTACAAAACACTACTATTTAACATGCTAACTCCCTTCTGATTATCAATTGCTTCCATCTCATCATTCTTCAGTGTTTCAGTCGAGAGGAAACAATGTAAGGCACATGACAAGCATAAAGGCTGTCGTTATCTGATAAAGAATAATGAGCATGAATAAAATCTGGGATACGTTATATGCTCTCTGGCACACAGATAGATCAGCTTCTCTAACATTACATGCCCTGCTAAGAAAAAGCACGGCACAGAAAAAGACACAGTTAGTAAGAGCATCGCAGGCATAAGAAATGATATCACCACTGGAGTCCTCCATTATCTGTTGCTATAGACACTTTGAACCCATGCCTCACCTGACAAAGCAATTAAACTCTGTAGTTTCCCTGCACTGTGTAATTGCAAGTAACTGTGACTTAAAAACAGGGCTATAACTTTATAACTCTGTGTGTGTGTGTGTGTGTGTGTGTGTGGTTGACTAAAAGTGACAAGGTTATTCATTCTTGTCATGACAGATACATGTAATTGTTAAAGCAGCATGCAGATTAGATGTATGACCCATATGGATTGTACACTGTTAGATCAACATGGACACAAATACAGAATGCAGTGCTCTCACAGTGTGTAATGTCTAGTACCACTATTCAGCATGTTGTCTCCCTGTAACAACTACCTGAAAGCCCTGGTTGAGCCAAAAGGCATGTGCAGGTAATCAGATTTCAGGAAGGCAATGACTACCTGCAAATAGTCAATGGTGCTAGGGAAAAAACCTAAATGTAGTCAGAGGCCTCAAAGAGGACCAAAAAGAAATCCAAAAAGTCAAACAGCAGGAGGGTCTACCAGAAACACACTACAGCGGAACCTCGGATTGCGAGTTACTTGGTTTACGAGTGCTTTGCAAAATGAGCAAAAATTTTTAATAAAGTTTAACTTGGTTAACAAGCGACGTCTTGCAAGACGAGCATTTTCATATCAAGTATGATATGTTTTTTATATCATATCATACTTCAAATGAGATTACGGAGGTGTGCAAAATGTGGGAAACAGTACAACATTTTGTAGAAAAGCACCACCCGAATAAGGCTGTAGCAGCGCGAA
>JABJVR010047350.1:0-28020 GCA_025773905.1 Chitala chitala | reverse complement strand
GCTCTGGGATGGGCTCCAGGTTTCCCCGTGACCCTCACCAGGAATAAGCGGTTAAGATAATGGATGGATGGATGGAATTAGCCACATGGGACACCCAGGGAGCTAGTGCTGAATGTCTTACTATAACCCAATGGTCTACCCATTGAGCCACCAGGCTGCTTATAACATAATGAATGAATAACAACTGGTGAACTAGAAACAGCGTCATGGGTGGCCAGTACATGTGGGGAGCGAAGGCTGGCCTGTGTAGTCTGGTCCAATAGAAGAGCTACTGTAGCTGAAATTGCTGAAAATGTTAATGCTGGTTTTGATAGAAAGGTGTCAGACCACACAGTGCATCACAGTTTGTTGCGTATGTGGCTACATGGCCCAGGAAGCACACGTGTGTACTGCTGTATGAAGTACCTGAGGAAGTACATGTGTGTACTGCTGTATGAAGTACCTGAGGAAGTACATGTGTGTACTGCTGTATGAAGTACCTGAGGAAGTACACGTGTGTACTGCTGTATGAAGTACCTGAGGAAGTACACGTGTGTACTGCTGTATGAAGTACCTGAGGAAGTACATGTGTGTATTGCTGTATGAAGTTGTTGGCTTTCCAAGTTCGCAATAAAGCTTCGAGCTAGTGAGCATAGTTCCTGCTTGTTGATTAAAACTACACTTTACAAAAACAGAAAACGAACAGAAATTTTTGGGCTGTTTTTAATGCTAAATTATAAGCATAAAGGGGGTGTTACTCAAATGACATGCAGGTTGTTTTTTGCCCATGAGCCAGTAGTTCTGAGACCTCAGGTTTAACATATTTTAATATGGAATATCTGTTGAAGGTAATCTGTAAATGGTGTTAGTGTTGCTGTACAGAGGTGATTTTTACCATTGCTGTATTACTCTCTTGTTAAAAATCTCCAGTATTTTCAAAACAGCTGTTTGCTATTATATCCAAAAACCAATAGCCCCGGAATGTAAGTCACATGATCATGATTGCATCTCAGTAAATAGCTTCACAGCTGATGGATAGTCACAGTTCTCTGGACTCTGGTTATTGGTGGTCTGTGGAGAGTCCAGGGCAAAAAATTTGTAGTCAGCATTCCAGTTTGTTCTCATGCAGTGTTGGAAGGAGTCAGATGTCAGTATGTACTGCTCTGCTGGTAAAGAACCATCACGGCAGTCCAACAACTGGAATACTGGGAAAGCGTGTGGAGATTTGTGCAGAAGAACAGAAAAAAAAGTCATGCTCTGAGATGGTTGGATGACTCCTGTGAGGAAATGTGATGATAATTATGCGTGTTTTAGTGTATTAAAGTGAGTGCTGCTTCAACGAAGGCTCGGACAGCAAGGGGAGTAGTGATGAAAGAGCTGCACTTCCTCACGCTGCCAAAGAGCAATTGGGGTTACGCCTTTATTCAAAGTGTTGAAAGGAACTGAATTGTTTTAGTAGAAAATCTGAGTCTGCATGTGGATAAGGTATACTTTCTCATGTAATTCCCGAGTTATTTTATTATAATTATTAATGAAAGGCTTATATGAGTATTGTATATTTTATGAGTAGAACATATTCAAGAAAACATTTTAACATGCAGGTAAATGAAAGAAGGGACTAAAGTTTTGATGAGAGTATAGAAACAGTAGGTCTTAGGGCCAGGCGGTAGATTTCATTCATATATCATAAAAGCTAGTTAGTGACTATACACCCAACTGTACACTCTGCTGTACACCCCACTGTACACTCCTCTATACACCCAACTGTACACTCTGCTGTACACTCTGCTGTACACTCCTCTGTACACCCAACTGTACACTCTGCTGTACACCCCACTGTACATTCCTCTGTACACCCAACTGTACACTCTGCTGTACACCCCACTGTACACCCAACTGTATACTGTGCTGTACACCCCACTGGACACTCTGCTCTACACCAAACTGTACACTCTGCTGTACACCCCACTGTACACTGGCTATACACCCAGCTGTACACCCAGCTATACACTCGCTGTGCACCCAAGTGTACGCTTTGCTGTATATACTGCTGTACCACTTGCTATATACCCCACTGTACACTTGCTGTACACCCCATTGCACACTCGCTGTACACGCCACTGTAAACCTGCTGTACACCCACCTGTACACTCAATGTACACTCCGCTGTGCACCCCACTGTATACCCGCTGTACCACTCTCTATAGATCCAGCTGTACACTCCACTATGCACTCGTTGTACACCCCACTGTACACTTGCTGCATGCCCTGCTGTACATCCTACTGTACACTCCACTCTATGGTCACTGTACACCCCTCTGTACACCATACTGTACACTCTTTGTACACCCCACTGTACCACTTGCTATTCACCCCACTGTACACTCACTGTACACCCCGGTGTACATCCCACTGTACATCTTACTGTACATCTCACTGTACACCCCACTGTACCACTTGCTGTACATCCCACTGTACACCCAACTGTACCCCTTGCTGTGCACACCTCTGTACACTCCAGTGTGCACTCGCTGTACACCACACTGTACAACCTGCTGTACACTCTCTGTACCCCCAATTTACACTGCGCTGTATACCTGCTGTACTCTCATCTGTACAACCCACTGCAGTATCTGCTGTAAATGTGTGCCCCCAGCTAATGTTAAAAGGTTTACCACTCTCTTGCCATAGGTGAACATTTAGTAGATGGGAACTGCATCGTGAGGGACGCCGTCTGGTCTTACCACCACACCCCCTGCTGCTATGACAACCACGCTGCAGATGCCGGCCTTCAAGCTGGCGGCCCTGCCGCTGGAGAGCAGCCCAGATCTCCTCCGCGGCTGTGAGGAGCACATGGAGCGGCGCTATGAGATTGTCCCCTCAGTCATCTGCTCTATGTGCTGTCTGTTTGGCATCATCTACTGCTTCTTTGGTACGCGGGGCAAGCTGGGGGCGGAGGGCAGGTGGGATTGTGGGAGTTTAAATATATACGTGTTAATAATTCAGAGCCAAGGAAGTGGGTGGAGCTTGGTACAGCGGAGCGTAGCTGGCAATGGAGAATTTTGAACGAACAGTATGTGCTATTTCAGCTTTTTGGATATCCTTCCTGGAACTGTTTAACTAGACACAGGCATACCAGCAGTCCACAGGGATCCTCCATTTCCACACCAGCTCTGAAAAACGATTGCCAAGAAATACTTCTTCCACAAAACATTTTTTCTGCTTGTCTCTGGATTACAGGCATGAAATTTTTGTAGCATCTTAGCTCTAACCCTGACCTTTTAAGTAAAACGCTTTCAGGTTGTAAAGAAGGATAGGAAAAAAAAACTGTCATGTATTAGTAAAGAGAAATGAAATGTTAATATTGACCAATTCAGCATTTGACTATATGTATCCCAGGGAAGTGTGTTTAGATGGAGAGGACGCTGTGTACGTCCTGTGGTGCCACATTTCGTGCTTCCTGTGTAAACAGACACAGCAACAAAAACTCTAATGAACTTCATGACCTGGAGTTAAACCAGACTGCATGCCCTCCATACTTTGGCAGAATGTTTTCCTCAGCTGCTCATGTCCCTTACACCAACAATCACGTGTCTGTGTCTCTGTGTGATGTGCAACCAAATGTTGGATCCAATTCTGACCATTAAAAGGGTGTGTGAGAAACTCTGATGAAGGATGAGGGTAGTGCCTGAGGGACATCTTCTTTGCAGTGCGCCCTTTAAGACTTCAGACCTTCTTCCCTGTGCTTTGCAGGTTACCGCTGCTTCAAAGCGGTGATGTTCCTCACGGGCCTCATGTTCGGCTCCGTGGTGATCTTCATGCTGTGCTACAAGGAGCGTGTGCTGGACACGCAGCTGAGCGCCGAGGCGAGCGCTGGCATCGGCCTGGGCATTGGCGTGCTCTGCGGCCTGGTCACCATGCTGGTGCGCAGCGTGGGTCTCTTCATGGTGGGCCTACTGTTGGGACTGCTGCTCGCCATTGCCGCCCTTCTGGCCATGCAGGAGTTCTACCAGCCGCGCACAGTGTGGGTGCCACTGGGCCTGCTGCTCGGCTCGGGCATGCTTTTCGCTGTACTGGCCCTCCAGTGGCAGCGCTGCTTCACCACACTCTCCACCGCGGTCTTCGGCTCCGCTGTCATCACCGTCGCCGTTGACTACTTCGCCGAGCTTTTCACGCTCGTACGCATTGTGTATGAGCGGGTGAAGGTGGCGCCACCTCGGCCCGTGTGCTGGCTTACCTGGGTCGTCCTGGGGGTGTGGCCTGTGCTCACGGTGCTAGGTGTTCTGGTCCAGTGGAAGGTCACTGCAGAAGGCTACTCCCACACAGAGGGTGAGTCTGAAATATGTTTACACCACAACCCTCACACCACAACCTCTCTTTGGTGAAACCTGTGTTTTGTTATGATATACAGTTAAGCGCTTTGAGGCACATATTTGTGACAGGTGCTATATAAAAATAAATTGAGTTATATAGTCCCCCCATTTTTATTTATGTTTTGTGGTTTTTTTATGTCTAGATGCTCTGAAAAATACCTGTAGGGGTACTACAGGATGTAGCCTCTGTAGATAAAGCTACCTGCATTTACAAACAATCTGTGTTTTTGTGAGGATGGAGACTTTTCAGGGTTGTGCCACTGTGGAAGTCTGAACGTCTGAATGTGGAATATTGCATTTGCTTTCTCTATGTAACATAAACACGATTTTTCACATTAACTTTTATGGGTAGTTGAGAATAAGAATGCTCTGCTTTTTGTGATGGAATTCTGGAATGCACAAACCCAAAGCAGTTATAATTGAGCTGTCACCATGGTGACAGATGCTACCCTAGCCAGTATAAAAGCCTTGATGATGTAATGGTGGAGGTCATTAGGTGAACTTCTGTCAGATGGTGCCTGTTTGCAGTAGTATTGGTACAGCTGAGGTAGAATTAGAAGTAGCAATGTGAGTAGAAAGTGGAGGCTGTGTTTAGGGGTTCTACTTCTGTTTTGCACTAGTATTTAGCTTCCTTTTACTGTCCAACATGACCACAATACATAATGGAATGAATGTTTTGTGTCTGTGAGTGTCTGTCTATCAGTGTCTTCTTCTTCCTCTTTCAGCTGCTCCCTCTAGGGGTCACCACAGCAGATCATCCTTATCCATATCAACCTGTTCTCTGCAGCTTCCTCTGTCACCCCAACCTCTCTCATGTCCTCCCTCACTACACCCATGAACCTCCTCTTTGACCTTCCTCTTCTCCTCCTGTCTGGCAGCTCCATCCTCAGCATCCTTTTCCCTATATGACCTGTATCCCTCCTCTGCACGTGTCCAAACCATCTGAGTCTTGCCTCTCTCACCTTGTCTCCAAACTGTCCTACTTATGCTGTCCCCTTAATAAGCTTGTTTTTAATCCTGTCAAGAGGAGTCTCTGAATATCTGTGTGTAATATATATATTATTTTTTGTCTTTGACGTAGTAAATGCAGCTCTGTCCATGTGTGTTTGATGGTGCGTGTGTGGTGAGTGTGTTGCCAGTGTGTGTGTTCACACATGCCGCTGTAGCCTCAATATCTGCCTTTCCTGCCAGTGATTATCAGTCGACAGCAGCGGCGAGTGCAGCTGATGCGCATCCGGCAGAGGGAGGAACGGCAGGAGATCAGGAAGAGGAAAAAGAGGAGGAAGAAGAAGCAGCAGCAGCAGCAGCCGCAGCAGCAGCAACACCATTCTCACCACACACACCCCCCCAAGCCTCTTCACGCAGACCCCACCTTCCGCAGGAAGCCCAACCCTATCCGCCGTTTTGATGGCGATGTGCTCTCACAGGTGTGCTGGGCCTCTCATTTCGCTATATATGCCTCCACACCTGCTGTGCCCCTTACACCCACAGTGCCCCTTATGCCCACAGTGCCCCTTATGCCCACTGTGCCCCTTACACCCACTGTGCCCCTTACGCCCACTGTGCCTGTTACATCCACTGTGCCCCTTACGCCCACTGTGCCCCTTACTCCCACAGTGCCCCGACATCCACTGTGCCCCTTACGCCCACTGTGCCCCTTACGCCCACTGTGCCCCGACACCCACTGTGCCCTGACATCCACTGTTCCCCTTACGCCCACTGTGCCCTGACATCCACTGTGCCCCTTACGCCCACTGTGCCTCTAAGTCCACTATGTCCCTTGAACCTGCTGTATTCTCACACCCCTTGTGCTCCTCATGCCCACTGTGCCCCTCATGCCCACTGTCCTCTGCTTGGGTAACAAATCACACCCAGTTCTGAGGCAGCAGGTTACAGCAGGGATTGCAGTTGACCATAATGTGTGCAGTTTAAGCCTGTTGAAGACTCCTGCCCCAGTACTGCTGAGCAAAGTACTTTCCTGCTCCAGTTAAACATCCAAATGTAGAAATGTGAATCACTTTGGCTAGAGCATTGTTTAAACAACTAAACCTCTGCACAAAATAATAATAATTCATAATAATGCACAATAATTCATAATAATGCACAATGCACATGATTGTGTTTAGATTTTTTCAGATCTGTTTGCTAATTCAAACTGACAGTGGATCTGAAACCTGATTCCGTGCTTTTTGTTTGTCTTTTTCAGAGCTACATCCAGAGTTTCCGGGACAAGCAGGTAGACAGACGGAGGTACCCTCACAGCAGGCTGGCAGGACGGAGCCATACTACTGTGGACCTGGACTATGACTACGGCTCCAGGGTGCCCCTGACGGCCTCAGCTGGGCCTGCAGTGCGATTGTAGTGCTGCTGGAACTGGCTGCTAAAACAGCAGCAGTACCGCTCAGCCAACTTGGAGAACAGGGACTCCAGTACTGGGTGTGCAGCCAGGCTCATGATGCTGGGAGGACACCCAAGGCAAAGGCCACCCCTGGCCATGTGATCTCACAAAGCCAACATTTGCTTAGGCTTTTGGAGGGCTTCATTCTTACATGAGCAATGATGAGCAGAGCAACTCCTGTGAAAATAGCCACTAACTGTATGAGCTGGTTTTGTATTGTGTTCAGTACCAAAGAGGAAGGGATTTCATTGGCTGGCTGGTTGTTTTGTAGTCTTACATATGCAGAGGAATGAAAATGACTGTAATGCATATGTAAACGTGGGTGTTAAGTCTGATAGGCTGTAAAATGAGCTAATAAGATTTACTGAATCTGGAAAGTCACTTGGTAACAACTGTCTTTATATAAAACAAAATTCTAAACATGAGTTTGGAAAACATTAGAAGTGAAGGAGCAGTTGTGTTGGTCACAATACTTAAAATATGGAAAAGTCATGCATTGTAAAGATATTTCATATGTTTTGTGACTGGAAGAGCCGTGCTGTTAACAGCAGATACTGCTGCGTTGGCCCTGTTACACGAGTATACGGGCAGGGCAGATGTTTGCTATCCCTGTGACAGCCGTGCATGAGCTCTGCCTTTTGCAGACTGTGAGGATTTCAGCACCTTCACATTAACCATTAGTGAAGGTCTTCT
This sequence comes from Chitala chitala, assembly GCA_025773905.1. Classification (NCBI taxonomy): domain Eukaryota; kingdom Metazoa; phylum Chordata; class Actinopteri; order Osteoglossiformes; family Notopteridae; genus Chitala; species Chitala chitala. Next base: position 20,577 of record JABJVR010047350.1, on the reverse strand, counting down.
TAGTGGGCAGGAGAAGCAGTTCCATCTCAGGCATGCGATTTAACACTTACGCTAGGAGAGAACAGAGAAGGTCTAGGTTTGGGATTGCTCATAGTGCAGGAGGAGAACCCATCGGCTGATAAGGAGAGCAGTTTTTTTTGCATGATTACATTAAATTCCCCCTGTGGCATCAATGGTGGTTTTGTAGTTGGAAGCCTGTCTCCTCAAATTGTGTACAGTCAGGACCTGCTGTATGAATCTGCTATACAACAAACAAAAACATGGATAGATTTATAAACCCAATGTGCCAAAAGTAGCTACAGATTGTCCCCCAAGCAGAAAAGCGTTTGTGGAGGTGTGGACTGCCAGTTGTTCTTGCTAAGCAGGGCTGTAGGGGTTGTGAGCCCTACAGTACTTGTTGTGAAATGCTTTGTGCACGTGTCTTTGGGGTGGTTGGAGTGTTACACTGGGAAGAAAGCCCAAAACAGTACGCTCAAGTTGAAGAGGGGCAGTAGATGGCACTCGCAACCCTTCACATGTTAAGAGGAGTGAGGCTTGGCGCTGGTTTGTCTGCTGGAGTGGTGGGAGGTTTATAAGGAGCTCCACCTCCTCTTTTAATATGGCAAAACACATCTGAGGGAGAGTGTTCTGGTCAGGGCTGAAAGGAACTTGACCTTGTGTGTGTGGAGTGTTGAGGAGGTACTACGCTGACGGATGGGGATGGAGCAATAACGCGGTATGTGAGAGTCCCTTGGCTCCCATCTCAGACCCTCCCAGAAAAGTGCATGACCATGTGGTTTCTGTGTTTTGTCATTATTTTTGTGATGTAATGAACATCTGGAAAATTACAGGCTACACACTTCCTGTACCTCTGAGACTCCTAACTGTATGTGAACATTGTGCTGTAATCTATGTTGCTGTTAAAATGCACATTTCACTTTGGATTGGTTAATGTATTCATGATAAGACGATGACATTAATTCCTGTAGTATTTCTAGCTGAGTAATGTGTTTTTGTGTATATAGGTATGCCATATTTATTTCCTTATTTATTTAAATAATTCAGGGTCACTTGTGTATCCTGAAAAAGTGCTGCTGGAACAGCGTTTGATGGGCTTGTGTGCTCCGGAGTGGTTCTTTAAGGAAACGGCCCTCCTTCACTTTGGGTGCGTGCGACCCACCCACTGTGCACACCACCATAGTTTACTTTGGGCTGGGGGAGTCACCCTGCCTTATTGGCGTTCACTTTGTTTGGTTTCAGGGGGCAACGATAAGAATCTTGTCTTCCTGGCAAGTTGGAACAATGTTATCATGGTTAATGATGTAGAGTATTATTATTATTATTATTATTGATTGTTTATTGTTGTATTGAAGTAAGTCTTTGGATGGAATTGAATATGATTAACTGTGTGATTCTATACCTTGTGTTTGTGTTTTTTGTTGCTGCGTTGCCTTTTCATCTCTTCATCAATTTTTCCAATTCTATGTATGCGGGCTTGATGTGAGTGTGCGGGTGTGTGCATACGTACCTGCCTGTGTGTGTACTACACAACGAGCCTTCAAGACCATGCTCATTGCAGTATGAGGAGAACAGGACCCTGCTGAGAACTGACTGGCTTTGGAGTAAATGCTGGAATTTTGAGGCCACAGTTACCTTTGCTGAGAAGAAAGCAGCAGCTGTTCTCTTTGTGAGCTCCAGTCTCCAGGCCATGCTCAACACAGAATCTCCAGCGATCAAGAGTGAACATTACGGAAGTGTCCAGTGTTGTGGAAATTTAATGAGATAACACTATTTTGTTCAAGCGATGTTTTATTGCTCCTAGTGCAAGGAGGCCCCAGTGCCACTCTGATGATTGAGTGAGCAGAAGAGGCCTGGAGGATGGGCTCGCAGATTTTTATACACGGTTTTGGTCACATCCCTTATGCACTTATCATCTTGCCACAAAATGTTCCAGTGCTCATGTTAGCTGCAGACGGAGGTGCGATATGCATGAACGGGAAAAAGTGCAGACAAGGGCAAAAGGTCAGTATCTAATTTGAGCCAGTTCAGGCTAGTCTTATGGTTACAGCGGCTGACAGATCTCTTTTTTAGGCCTGCTTGCATGAATACACAGGATAACTTCAACATTTCCTGTCACATCCAATGGTTCAGTTAGTACAGCAGTGTGATATGGTAGGATTCCCAGAAGAGAGCATGTGGCGATAGGAGATATGTCCTAAACCAAACACTATATACTGCACACTTATTCATAAAGGAAGTATGTACTGTATCCAGCCAATGTACACTATATACTGCACACCTATTCACTTATTATACTCAGTCAGTGTCTTGGTATGGAATTCAAATGGGTATGGAACCACATTTGAGGTCATCCCATCTGGTCGACACCGGCTTCTGATCAAAAATCTTTGATGACATAATTAATTTGGTTGCACTGAGGTAAATTTAAAAACGAACAAAAATGTCTTTTCTGAAAACCTTGAGTCTTCTTATTTTGACAAAAATCATGCAAAACCATTGTAATTTAATGATTCTTTTTCAACATCCATCCATCAGTTCGCCAAATCGCCTTATTTAAGTCAGGGTCGTGGATCTTTTGCAACATAAATTATACTGATCAAAAATCTGTTTAATTATAAATCAACAGCCACATTTGTAAAGGTCTTCTCTTGCTCCTGCCTTTTCTTCCAGGTTGACAGATCACTACAGAAGACAAAGCCCCTTTGCACTGTAGGAATTATGAGATGAAATTGATGTCAATGTTTGCACACTGCGTTCGGCTTGATGTTGTATGCACTCCATGTATTTATTATATAACTACTGATGAATACTTGGGTTTAAGACTAACTTGTTTTGTCTGGCATACTATTCAGGGTACAAGAGTGAGGTTTTGGACAAAGCAAATGCTTCCCTTGCTAGGTCTTCCAGATTGTTCAGTTTGTTCTCAAAATGGGAAGAACATCTAAATTAATATTAAGGTAGGAGAATATCCACCTGCCAAATAATTTCAGTTTTTATTCTCCGAGATAATCAAACTTTTAGCCATAGTGTTCAGAGGACTGTTATTCTGTAGAAAACAGTTTCAGTTTGTATTAATATTTTGTTATATTGGTGCGACATCAGTGTATAGCTGATAAAGCCCCACAAACCAATTCCAGGTACCTGTGGGACCCCACATATGAAGAAAGTCTATTTCAACAACCAGATTGCAAAATCAGATGAACATTTTTCAGGCCCCACCTTATATAGTAATTCACTGTAATGTAGTAAAGAATGAACATTATTTTATGCAAAAGTAGTTTAGTTGAAAATAAGTGATGGAAAGAGATCAGAAGAGCTATATTGAAACTTAATTTACTTGCACTACTCTCAGTGTAAACACAGTTGTACTATGTAACCAAGTGAGACTGTTACCATGGGTTCTGCTGCATCACCATTGTCATATGACTGGCATATGGCTATGCTGTTGGTGTACAGTGATGTAATGCCTTAATAACAGACCTTCCTGTTATTCATTTAAAGTTGCAAAGAAGCCCCAGTTACTCTTGTTTCATTTTTATTATGTTCTAATTCAGCATTTTCCACATGACTTGGGAGGTATTGCAGACAGTGGTTATAAGAAATCCAGAATCTGGACTAGACTTAACTGGTTTTAATGCGACATATCTCAATATACATTTTCCAGAACAGGCGATTAGACTTTCAGAGATTAAAGTCAGTTAATTTAAAGTCTATAATGAGTAAAGTGCATTTATGGACAGTTCAATAAAGTTGCGAGTTGGAGTTTTGGTAATAGATTTCACTATGGAGACAAGTGACTTGCACAGAGATACTGTGATGGCATCTTGAAGCACATTCATCCAGCACCATGACCTTGCCTTTCACAATGACAGTGCATCCAGTGTGGGATGGAACTACACACACTCTCTGGCAATTTAAGCCATAACTGTTCTCCCATGGATTGCATGCTCATCAGACATAGAAAAAATTGAAAACTGAATTACATTTTTTGAGCGTTAGCTGTAAATTCCTTTTTTTTTTGTATATATTGCTTGAATGTGTTCTTAGGAAAAATATATAACTTGTGTATGCTATAATGGACTATACAGGTTATATAAACAGCAAAGAAAAAATAGTTATAAAAATATATTAACTTTGGAGTAATTTTTTGTAATTGGTATTTTATCTCTTTAATTTCTGCCTACCTTTAGGCCTGTAGTTGAGTTTCACTATAGAACAGGGACATAATCACTTATATAAAGTGTAGGTTTAGCATATTCACCAGTAACATTGACCATTTGACATCGTTAGACGCTATAGAGATATATCATAAATATCCAATATATAAATAGTAATAAATATATTATTGGATCAAAGCTTCTCATTATTTGTCCTCATATTAAAATTAGTTTGTCCCTCTACCAGAGCCTTTGCCACAGATGAGGGGCCCATTCCCTCCCTCATTAAAACATTTGAAACTGCCAACGTTACTGGGGCCCCAAACCTAATATTTTCTAGAACTCTGCTAAGAGGCAATAACTGCAATGAAGTGCTGCATGTAGCTCTGAACGAGGCCTCTACACCTCTCAACATGCAATTTGGCCCACTCGTTGTGAGGGAACGTCTCCAGTTCTCTTTGGTTTTATGGGTTACTTCTCCAAACTGCATGTTTCAGCTCTTTCCATAGATGTTCAGTTGGATTTAGATCAGGTTTCAGAGCAGACCATGTTAGAATACTCCAGTGTTTTCCTTTCCAGCCATTTTAGGTACTCTTAGATGTACATTTTTTTAGATGTACATCATTCAGACCTTTGAAACTGGGCAGTATGTTTGTTTTGCTCCAGAATGCCCTGATAACCTTCTGATTTCTTTGTGCCTTGCACTGATTCAGGCTCCTTTTGCCAAAGGCAGCACTAAATCCAAAGAACCTTCTCCATATTTCACAGTGCACATCAGGGCCGTGTTAACCCTCGACAAGGCCCGGGGCAGACACACCCCCCGAGGCCCCACCCCCACATATTGTTAACTGCGCCTAGGACGCTATAGCAAATGTACCCCCTCACCAGCGAGCAAGACAGACATGCAGATAACTAGGTGGGCTTCCATACGGGTGGTGAAATGCATCAAAAATATTATTAATATGATCAAAACTTCTAAAAATATTGCTTCATATTTCCCAATCTCGCTATGTCTGAGGCCCCCTAGTGGCCGAGGCCTGGGACTGCCGCCCATGATGCCCATTAGGATAACGCGTCCCTGGTGCACATGGCAGATCTTGTCAACGTTGTTTTATGTCTTTGTTAACATACGATTACTGTGACTACAAAAGCTCTTATTTAGTTACATCTAACCAGAGGAAATGCTCCAGGAAGGACTATGGATTGCTAACATGCATTTTACCAATCTCCAGTCAGGCTTTTTCTGTCTGTCTTTCAGAAGTGAGTTGTTCATATACTTTCATACAGATACTGATTGTGCTGTGTTGTACACCGGATTGCACATGTGCACCGTGAGCTGAGCCCTTTCCTTCTTTGCCCTAATAGTGTTAATTGCCCTGCCTATTTCCTCTTAGTTTTTCCAGTACCACAGTACCATATATTTGGCTCAGTTTGATGTTTCCTGAATAATTGGACTTTGCCTATTATGCAACATTTTTGAATTGTGGATTTATGGTTTATTTATAGCAAAGACTGCTCTGTGATGCAATCCTATGTATCACTAAATGCTTTTATTACACTGGCTCTAGTGCTCAACTGGGCCAGATTGTAGCATAAGTCAAGTTCTGGCTCTGGGTGTGGGGGGTCATCAGAGCTGGAAGGCAGGGCTACCCTTTGTCCCCATGGAGACCATAAAACTTATAATTATATAATCACATGGGGGGAGGAGGGTTAATTTATATACACTTCTATCAGAGTAATTTAGATTTTAATATATAACCCTTTTAAAAGCATTGTGCTGTGTTGAATAATAATGAACAACACAGGCTCCTAACAGATTTGTGAACTTTGGACAGCCTGACAATTTCGCTTCAACAGTTATGATTATATAGGCAGCATCATGTGTTATCTTGGACAAGAGATAAGAGTAATGAAATGCAATATACTGTGAAATTAACTTTTGAATCAGAAGGCAATTTTCTCTCATTACCCGTACATGCTGTGGAAAGATTGGCTGTTGACATAAACTGAACGACAGCCAATTGGAACACTGGATTTGCATAAGCAGAGAATGACATTATTATTGTGTCATAATTTAGTTTTACACAAATGTAATTGTTAATCATTATCAGCCAGGAGTTTGTGCACGTACCTGTGCTGGTCACCGAAGTTTCCGGTTTACTCCTTATGGGTCTTGAGCAGTATACATGCTATATAACCAATATTCCATATATGTTCATAAGTGTGAGAGAAATTACAGTGTCCTGTGACTACGTCAAACCTCTTTTAACAGCTCGTTTTTAAGAATTAAATATCTTTACTCATACACTAGTATATATCTGTTTGACTTTTCCTTCACATGCTTGTTGGAATAGTTTATAAATTAACCTAGGATAAAAATTGACAGACATGTAAATTGGGAATAATGTAGAGCTCTGTGAATAATTAACTTGTCATTGTTGACTGAATTCTGAAAGAAAAGAAATGTTCAGTTACATTTGACAGCTATTTGACACTTCAATGCTACTGCCTCTCAGTGGGTGTTGTGTCTGTTGACATAGAGTTTACCTTAAATAAACCTGCCACAATGCAGGTTTGCTTTGGAGGTTAATGTATTGTAATATCCAGCCTAGATGCTCAGTTTCTGAAATGTTAAATAACACATTTCCATAAGTTTCAAGTTGACCTCTGACTAGTCTCTGTCCGCTTTCTGTTTAAAATGTGCACTGGCTGAGGGAGTACTGGAGTCACAGGCAGGGTCATGGATGCAATTGCAGCTACTTCAGTTACTCCTGTAAACATATCATTTACTATGCCGATCAGACTGCCTGGCCGTCCCGGATCACACATGAAACCTCTCACATGATGGCTTTTCTGAAAGAGAACCAACATTCTTTGAAATTGAAGTACAAAAACAGTTGTTAATAGAAAGTGAAAGTGTTCTTTGTCTCATGATCTTCACAATAAACCCAGTACAGGGTGCTCTTTGTTACAACCTGTGCATCTTGGTACATAAGTGTTAATATTTAAATTATAAACCTGAGGAGCTAATTCAGTGAACTAATAGATCTTTTGGTTCAAAAGACCAATTTCTGATTTTACCAGCCAAGCCTGTCTTTGTAACGTTTGAGCCAAGCAGGCAAGAGAGGCAAGGCTGAATGTGCAAAAAGGGAGGTTTTAATAAAGAGCAAAACAAAGAACTAATAGAGGAACTGGGGTTTAACAATGATAAACAGGGAAAACCAAACCACAGGTAACAATGAAGGCTTTGAACAAACAGGACTAATAAGAACGTGAACACAAAGAACTAAATCCAAACAACTCTAGACTATTACAACACCTACTATCTCACAAGAATTCACCTACATTCAACAACCAGCAAAAGACTAACAACCCAGTGAGGTACATAAAGGCAAACCAATCTTAAACGACACAAGGCTGGCAACTAATAACGAAGGAACAGGTTGGAAAGGACAGGCGGAAGGGCAACATCTAGGGGACAGGGGACATGACAGGCAGGGATGTGACAGTCTTCATTCTACTGCAGGTCCCTGATCATTTTGAACAGGATCTCAGTTCATTGATTTGTTTATATAGCAAAAATATTGTAATGGTACAGTAATACACAGCAAGGAGAGCCTCATTCAGTATAAAAACATTATAGTTTATGTTTCACCCATATCAAACGTCCCATTCTGTCTACAGCTTTTCCAAAACTTCAACAGATGTAATGACGAAAAGTTCTTAAAAATCTCCTTATTTTAACTGCAGAGGAAAGTCTGCAGCAGTGTGTGGTTGGTGTGTTTAAAAGAGCAGATTGAGAATGATTTGGGAATCTGTCAACCCTGAGTTCTGATCACAAACACTTAAGTGTCAATATTCTGCTTTATCAGTAATACAAAGCTGCAGCTTATTCAGTATACACTACTCAGAATAAAATGTATAAAATTGGGTTAGACAACACAAATATCTGTTCTGTGTCCAGATGGTACCCCCAGTGATAATCTACATGCAATGTATACCTGTCAGCCAGTTCACACTTTTTGGACAGCAGTCATTCAAAGACCCTATAATATCTTGAGCTGCATATTCCTATTCTCTCTACTGGTGTCTTTGCTAGGAGACAAAACCCAAATCCATATTCCAAAATAGTATAAAAGCCCTTCATTAATCTTGATAGCTATTGCCAATGAAACCATCTTGCCAAACTGGAAATCTAAAAAAATTAACTTTTAATTTAAGGATAAATCTACTAACAGAAGATATTTCTTTAGAAAAAATTACAGTATCCTAGTAAAACAATAATTTTAATGAAATTTGGAACCTTTTCCTTGATTGTTTCAATCTGTAAAATCCATGGTCTCATTTACATATTTATAATTCCCACCCTCTTGCAACACCTTTACTACCTGAGGACACTGAAAAGAGCTGGCCTACCCCAGAAACTGTTGGTGAACTTCTACTGCAGTGCTACTGAGAGTGCGATAACCTATTGCATGACATCCAAAACATCATGGTATGCCAACTGAAACCAGGCCGACAGGAATGCGCTACAGAGGATTGTGAAAACATCATAGGATATCTTTGAGATTGAAGTATAAGATGTGGATTGGATCTACACCTTGCACTGCCTGTGGCGAGCTCACAATATCAACAAAAACCCCTCTCATCTGGGTTGCCACCTATTTAACCTTCTGCTATCTGGAAGGAGATAAAGGAACATCACAGCTCAGACTTCCAGGAAGAAAAACAGCCTCTTCCCTTGGGCTGTGTTACTACTAAACACTGATAGTGCTATCCACACTCCCCTTACCCCCAATGTGCAATAGCTGACATACATGCCAAATATTTCTACATTCATTCATTTTCCATACTGCTTAATCCCATCAAGGGTCACAGGAAGCCTGGAGCCAAATCCAGGAAACATAGGGTGCAGGGCAGGGGACAAACCCCCCACAGGGCACACACAATTTTGGAGACACTAATCAACCTAATCTGCATGTTTTTGGATTGGGGGAGGAAAACCCACCAAGCACAGGGAGAACATGCAAATTCCACACACCCACAAACCCAAGGTGGGAATTGAACTCAAGGCCTGGAAGTGCGAGGCAACAGAACTAACAACCACACCACCATGCCACCTATGCTTCACCTATTCTTAATATTTAATGGAGAATTTCTCTGAAATGTCTAGAGCACAAGCCCAAATTTCATGTCATCATATTTTTCCTTGTACTGTTTATTCACTCGCTGCCATGCATGTTGCTTATTTATTTATTCATAACACTGCAGTGCTATTGATCAATAAGCAAGTAACTTGTGTGTGTCTGTTGTGTCTGTTCTCTGCAATGTTACTTTAGTGAATGTGCTGTGCGGGGTGAGCTCTGTAATTTTGTTGTTTTTTTAACAATTCAATTTATTTTTATATAGCGCCTTTCACAACAACGTGCCTCAAAGAGCTTTACAATGACAATAAAGCTCTCTACTCTACTCTACCTTTAACACACACCTAGTATTTTTATCTTTTTTCTTTCTTTTATTTCTTCTCTCTCATCCAGGTTGCCTTTCACAAGACACTGATATGTATGAAAGGTGCTGTATTAGCAATGTGATCTTCTCACATTTGTTCATTTGTTTTTTTGTTAAGATTCAGGTAAACATTAATGGTTTGTATTGTAAATGTATGTTATGTTACATTGTGCAATAAAAAAAGAGAGGGGGGAGAGAGAAAGAAGAGAGAGGGGAGAGAGAGAGGGAGGAGGGGGGAGAGGGAGAGAGAGAGGGAGGAGGGGGGAGAGAGAAAGAGAGAGAGGGAGGAGGGGGAGAGGGAGAGAGATGGGGAGAGAGAGAGGGAGGAGGGGGAGAGGGAGAGAGAGACAGAGAGAGAGAGACAGAGAGAGAGGGAGTATGCAGGCTGGCCTTAGTGCTTTACACTGGTGATAGCAGGTGGTGCTCCCCAATACCAATGAAGAACAGGGTTTATTCCTTTGTATGAGTATCACTGATTCCCCTCCTTGTGTGACGGTGTGAAACAAGACACTTTATACAAACTATAACTTTAGTGACCCTACTTTAATACGCACAAACATGAGCATAAAGACAGGATCAAGACCAGACAGACAATAGCATTTTGGTGATTTTATTATTACTGGGAACCACAACTGCCTAACGTAACTGTCACTGGTAAATTAACAAAAAAAAATCCATTTCATTTTAGATCCTCCCAATGCTAGATCTTATTCATGATAAAGCGCTATGACCTATTCATCACAAGTTCCACAATTCAACAACATTTTTTACCACCTGCCTCCTATCGCTCCTCCAACACAATCAGCCCTGTGACAGTGTGACAGTCCACCTTCTCACTACTTGCATGGTTGTGCGCTTGTGTTATGTGCTGTAAACGTGGTGCTCTGTCCTCCTGTGTTCTTGTCCATGACTGTGTCCATGACCATGGACTGGAACATGCGGCAGTGTTGGTACGAGGCAGAGAACACAAACAGGCCCCACCTTGTCATCCAACTCACACCTGCTGTGAACATATTTCACACAGGGGGTCAGAGGTGTTCCTCTGGAATGTAGGGGAAAAACATGGTGATGCTGCATCAACACATAATTTTTCCATATGGAAATGGAGGGCTGTACTAGGGGAAGGTGCCTCCATAATGCACATAGAAGAAGCAGTATAGGTCTGAGAAGGGTGGGGAAGACAGGAGAATGCACCGTGACAGCCCCCCACCCGTTTCAGAGCTTCATTACTGTAGATCTGAGAGCCTCACCGTTGCCACTGCAACCTGTATCTGTGTGAAGTAATTAAGTGTGCAGAAATCTCGTTAGACAATTCTGAACTATGTTTGTAGCTAGGACATATGCGTGTACAATAGTTGTTATTGACCTATGGAGTTCTATCACTCTTAAGTTAAAAAATAAATATTTAATTTTAGTCATACTTCCACTTTGTTGAAGACACAAGACAAATTGTGCAGAGCACTGCAGTGTTTGTAAGAGTTACGTTATATGGATTCTACACAGCTACGTTATCTAAAGATTCAATGTTTATTGCAGATTTTAACTGTCAGAAAATCTGTCTTGCATATTCTGAGAAACCACACACATACAAAGTAGCACTTTCAGCTGTGACATTCTGAAGTTTCTCATGGGATCATTTTATACTTTCCCTTTTTTTCTCCCTTAGCTTCCCATTGATGATACTAAGTGATTGTTTCACAAGTGAGTGTTTTATCTATGTGCACTCTAACATGCTTTTTCTGTTACAAAGAGAGCTGCTTTGGTGTGTGAATATTGAGTTTATCTCTTTGATCTTGTGTCCTCATCTCACATTATGTCCTGCTGGTGCTGTGTAGACTCACTGACGACCTGTGTGCAAAGAAAACCTGGATTAATTTGTGCAAAATGCAGACAAGCAGCTGCTCTGTGGATGTCAGAGTTTGAGCTTTTGATGGCTAGGTAGATAAGAGAGCCAATGTTTGATTTGGACCTGATAACTGTCTCCATTCTCTGTAGCCAGAGAACCAGTGTCTGATTGAACCAGATAGCTCTCTATTCTCCATGGCTACGAGGACAGTGTCTGATTGGACCAGATAGCTCTTTGTATTCCCCGCACTCATGATCATCACAGCATTCTCCTGTAAAATGTAATGACCTCTCTGCAGCGAGTGCCAGACAGGTTTCAGAACAGGACACTGGGATGCTTTGTTCCCTGAGATTATGATGGGTCAAGGATAGTGAGAGCATTGCTCAGACCACAGGTGCGTGGTGTTTGTTTTCTGGCTTCCTGGGCACCCCTTTAACAGAGAAGGGCTGATACACATGCAGGGGCAGGATGAAGGTGAGAGTGGAGTGAAGGAGAAGCGGGCATAGTGCTATCTTTCCATGTCAGTTCTCTGGGGAGGGGCATAGGTGTCGTGGTTAATTGAGGTTTGGGGGTCATACTCATGAGGTTCCTATGTGACTGCAGGAACTCCAATGGCCATCTATATTTTGTCAGCAGTTAATTTTACATTAACTCTGACCTCTCCTGTATGAGAAACACTGGACCAAAGAACTGGAGTGGCATTGGCATGTGGGACATGCCAATACAGTCAGCTGGTTGGGGATCCAAAGGTGGGGGCTTTGTGCAGTGGGTCAGGCACTGGTTAACTCAGCACAACTTACACAATGACAGTCCCCTTGTCTTCTAGTTGAAACTAGCCTGGGTCAGAATAAACCAGAGTGAAACGCAAAAAAAAATGTACACAAAAATAAGAGGGTTTGGCATGAGTTTTCAGGTCGTAAATCTTCAAAATTGCTGACTTCATCTCATACACAACTTGTCAGGTATTGTGCTGTGGCGTGATTTGTGCGGTGCACACACTGTGTTCTGGGCCACCTGTCTGAGCTATCTGTCCCTCTGTAACTAAGAAGGGAATCTTCATGACAAATCTCAGCCTGTGGTTATTACACAGAGCCCTATGACTCAAAATCCAATTAATGTTCAAGGTTTAAAGAGCAGGTTTTTGGAACGCTCACCTCCCCATCACGGGTCTCAATGGTCTTAATCAGAACTGTCTTCTTGGAATGGACCTCAGAGGAACGTTGTTCTGGACTGGTCTCTGTAGGGAGGGCCATTCAGAAAAGTTTCATTGAATTACATAATTCAATATATGCTACATCAAAAGCCTCTATGCTATATTGCATGAACCTTTAAACATCTACATGTTGTTTGGTGAATACTGTGTTGAAGGCATTTGTGCTGTTGAAAGAATGAATTTTTGTGTTTGATATGGACAAGCCTGTCTGTACACGTCTGCTGTTTTGGATGTTATTGTGAGAGGGCAGGTTTCCCAGCCCTAGACCTCAGAGCCCCTGACCTGACTTGGAGCATAAATTATGATTAAACCTGTCCTTACTGAGACTTAAAGTTGTGTGTTTCAGTGTTTTCAGTCTGATTCTGTGTTTCAGTGTTTTCAGTCTGATTCTGTGTTTCAGTGTTTTCAGTCTGATTCTGGTAATGACCTTACAGATCGAATTCGGTGAGCATTGTGCCTATGATGTATCACACACTTTTACTTGTACGCGAAATGCACATTATTTTGATTGCAAAGAAGGAAAGTTGGAGCTTGATTCTAGATTCAGGACTCACCTCGGAAGCTCAGAGTAGAGTAGGAATGCACAGGAATTGCAATCCTGCACAGAGCACAGACAATACAACATTAGAAACAGTAAGGTACTCAACAACCAGGGGTCTGGTTTAGCTGACACGCCTCCTAGGCTGATGTGTGTTACTTGAAAGGGTTCAGACACCATGAACCTATTTTGCTATAAGTGACTTATCTGTAATGCATGAATGAAAAAGGAAAAAATATTCAAGTTAACACAATATAGAAAACTTTACAAACATAAACATATAGATTAAATTAGAAAACAATGTTCAATGCACTCATTCACTGCAGCACTGAAAACAATGTAAGAACTATAAGCTTCTGTTCTCACAAGAAAGTTGCCTTTGGTCTTAAGTCTCACCTGCTCTCCTCTCCCTCCAGCAGCTTCCTGTAGGTGGCGATCTCCACATCCAGGGCCATCTTGACATTGAGCAGGTCCTGGTACTCGCGCAGGTGCCTGGCCATTTCGTCCTTCATGTTGGCGATCTCGCCCTCCAGCCTGGTTATGGTGTCCTGGTAGCCGCCAGCCTCACGGCCCATGCGCTCCTCCATCTCACGCATCTGCCTCATCAGAGACTCATTCTGTGGGGGCAGAGCGATGGGGACAGAGTGAGAGAATCAAAGCGGAACGTGGGGAGTACAGTGGAGGAGACATAAAGTGGAAGAGACGCAAAGGGAGGTGCGTGTGGGGGACTTACTGTGCCCTTGAGTGAGTCTATCTCACAGGTGTAGGACTGGATCTGGTGGCGGAACTCCATGCTCTCCTGCTTTGCTTGTCTTAAAGCTTCATTGTTCTTGGACACGGCCTGGTTAAGGTCTGAGACCTGAGGATCATGAACAGCTCTGCTGTGCTCACGGGGTCACATACATCTTATTTACACACTTTATCTCCATCAAACATGAAATACCATTTTCCCTCTATGGTTACAAATAAAAACAAAACGGATCTAAATACACTTGATATCTATATATTTGTTTATTACAACATAGCTCTAGATGGGAAAATTCATGGTAAAGTGGTCTCTTAGTTCACAACAGTCACAATTAATTAAAATAATTGTTATATTACTAATTCATAACAAAGCATCCACATAAATTTAATAAAATTGAACTATCATTTCAACTACAAACAATACAGCAAACTTGATTCCTGGGTTTGACTCAGCTAAAACAAAATTCACACTATGTAGATAGTCATACACCAGAATGTTAAGGGCTGGTGGTAACAGAAGACATTATTTCAGATTAGCAATTCTAGTAACAGCAAAGGAATCTGTATTGAAACAGTTACTTAGCTACACCCATTGCTTTCAGGTACTTTGGCTTGACTGTTACTTAACAAGTCCTGTTCCCCACTCACCTTGGACTTGTACCATTCCTCAGCCTCTGCAATGTTCTTTGCAGCGATGCCCTCATACTGGGCCCGGATATCCCGGAGGGCCGCCGTCAGGTCTGGCTTAGACATGTCCATCTGAATCTGGACTTGGGTCTCCTGCATTTGGGCTTGCAGCTCACGGATTTCCTGCGAGAAGACAATGAGGTCACTAGCATGCACTGTTATTACACATGCCTTGTGTTTGCCAGGTTCTGCACCAGAGAAAATAAACCCCCTGAGATGAGCACAGATGTGAAGGGGTTTTGTTCTATTTAAACTATCAGCTCAAGTGCAGCATTCATCTGGAATGGGAGAGGAGCATTCTGCCCATCATCTTATAATTATGTACCTCTCACTCTCCCTTAAGATTTAATTACAGCCTTTCATGTGTTTGGTGCTGCTCCACTGCCATTCACAAAAAAAAATAAACATGTGCCCATTTTCCAATCATTCTTTGCTCATGCCTCTACGCCAACTTGTGTCATCAATGGAAAACGATTTTGTGTGAATGACTCAGTTACTGTGGTGTGAAACATAAGAACCAGGGACTGAAAAGAAAAAAAGCAACATACATGGAACAAGTGATTCACAGACATGACCCTGAACACTGACAGATATCTGGAGACCCAGGAATAGATGCACAAAGGAACGGATGACAGTCAGTGACAAGCAGGTGGCACACTGACCTCTTCATGCACCTTCTTGAGGAAAGCAATCTCCTCCTGCAGAGTCTCAATGCGTCTTTCCAGGTCCAGCCTGGCCAAAGTAGCGGCGTCCACGTCCTGCAAGCAGCAGGACATGTGTGCAGTTTACCCCTGACCTCTGAGCTTCATCTCTACAATTATTCTCTTGTTTCCTGTGTTCTTGAGCATAAACTAAGCATAGAGAAACAGATCACACGGTGCACTCTTTAATTAGTCAAATTACATCGATGTCTTAGACCTTACCGCTCTGAAGGCGGCCAAATTACTCTCTGCTTCTTCCTTCAACTGAATCTCTTCTTGCAACCTTGGGGCAAAAGGAACAAACATGAAGGCACATGTAAAGGTGTAGAAAGGTCATTTAGAAATCTGACATCTTTTTATTTATTGGATCTGTTCCCTTTTCATCTCATTCTACTTGTGTACGGTTTTGCAGCAAGCCCAGGTGCCTGTATGACACGCCAGAAAACACAGGGTAACTGGAATGAAACTGAGCCACATTCCCTTTCTCTGGAATCTCCTTCTCTGTCCAAACAGCAGATCACAGTGCTCCAGTTTACATGTAGGCCTCTATCTCTCTCCACTGGCCAGCAGCGTGTGGACTCTTCAGACTTTGTGGACGTGTTTATTCTGTGGAGAAGCAGTACTCCATCCTGGCCATCTGGAAGTTGTCCCTCCACAGCGGAATAATGCTAATTATGCTCAGCAGCAAAGCTATTGCCAGTCACAGATGCCAGTTGTCGATGCTGAAGTCTTTTTACTGCTTGTGTCCTCTGACCACCTATGAACTTCAACTGTTTTACACGAAGCAGTTTTCCACTGCAGTGTAAATGCCTGAGAGCCAGTCTCACAATATTTATGACCATCAGTTTTGTGAAATTGGAATTTAGTTTCTTAATAAAACAACACTATATGTGCCCACTGTTAAACCAGTTGTTTTACTTGTGTGAAATGAGAAAGCGATAAACAGTATTCATCACCTGTGAAATTCACTTCGTCCCCTTCCTTTTATAGCCTCCTGTTTTGGCTGCTGAAACACAAATATCCTTCAGAGCCTGAAGGAGGAAATAGCTGGGATCTGTGCCAGATATGATGGCAATTCCCAAATAGGAAATGAGTCCCTGCTCCTGTTTACAACATATCTGTCTGTTGCACAGCTAAAACGCTAAAATATGGGCTGAGTCTCCACTTTGCCGTTTGTTGCCATGATGAATGCATGTGAAACATATACAGGACAACCATCTTACACTGACCAAGTCCTCTAGTGGAGATTTAGCACATTTCTCTTATTAAAACAAATTTGTCTGGTTCTCTGTCCTCAGATGCCATTGGCCCTGTCATATATAAAAAACAATTACTACTGTTTTAGCATATCACAATATCCCAGAAGCAAACATCTGACCACCTTATTAACCAGCCAGAAATGGAATCCTATACATTCATATTGCCACAATCACAGCACTGAGGTCACGTAGATTAAAACAGACATACACAAAAATACACCGAAATGTAAAGAGACACAAAACCGCATGAGTCAACGCTGTCAGACACATAAACAGGCCCACGGGCAGGCAGAACATGTGTATTTTTAGACGAAAAGAAAGTCTTGAAAATGTCTAAACTGAGTGCACAGACTGAATAAATCTCTGTTGCCTGGTTTATGGAGTGCTGCTATCTGAATAACTGAACAACCTAAAAATATTAAAAACAATCATCTTTGGTCCAAATTTATTTTCTGCTCACAATAGTTTTATTTGCCCATTTTTTCTGCTATGTGTTTGTCTTCGATGTAGAAAGTGTTAAACCTCAGGATAGTGGTTATCTTTACGTACATATATATAGTGTTTTGGGCAGAGCTCATTACAGGGTCTGTTAAGATTGTTTTTCCTCTTGCTTTTCAATAATCATTCAGTATAATGGAATATAATTCTCCCTCAATCTTCTCCTTATACTTCCATAACAATTTCCTAGCTCTGCTTTTATGACACCCAGGCTACCTGAAAATATTACAGCTGAGATCACAGCTGACACTGTTCCTACTCCTCATTAAGTATGTATTAACTTTGGAAATAGAAGCTTTGAAAAGGATGGATTCTCTAACCCTAATCTGGTGAACACTGTGTATTTATTCCCATTTTCAGTCCACCCTCTTGCCTTATGCCTCACCTGATTTTGAGTTTCTGTAAGTCATCAGCCAGGTTATCTCGCTCCACTTCCACACGGGACCTCTGATTTGTCAGAGCCTCAATCTGTCTTCGGAGCTCCTGCATCTCCTCTTCATACATTTCGGCAACGCGTGTGGGCTCGCGACTGCGCAGCCGATCGATCTCGACCACCAGCGCCTGATTCTGCTGTTCCAGGAAGCGCACCTTCTCGATGTAGTTAGCAAATCGGTCATTGAGGTGCTGCAACTCGGCCTTCTCGTTGGTTCGCATGGCAAGAAAGTCCTGGTTCAAGGCTTCAGCCAGACTGAAGTCCAGGGTCTCCCCCAGGCCGGCATAGCGTGATGGGGGGACCCCATAGCCGGAGGAGGCGCGGTAGCTAGAGTACATGGGGGAAGAGGTCTTTGTCACTTCATAGACACGAGATGCTACGTGAGAAGAGCCGGAGGATCCACGGCCAGAGTACGCAGCACGCGGTAAGGATGGGGACATGCCGGAGCCAAAAGTCCGCCGGTAGGAGGAAGCAGACTGGCTGGAGGAGGAGTAGGACCTGCTCATAGTGGAGCTCTGCTGGGTGCCGGTCGGAGCTGGATGGACTGGAGACAAGACACAAAGCGAGGGGCTGAAAGCTCAAGCTCTAATTATTTGTTTCAGACCCCCCCATCCCTCCCCTTTTTATGCCTACTTAATCTCTTACTGACCTCCCTCTTACTTCAGTCCTTGTTGCTTAACTCCACCCCAGCTCCCCTGCGTTACACATAGTCAACTGTCATAGAGACTGGTATCCATAACAGATGGAAGTATGGGGAGGAGAGAAGAGGCTGAGTGACCAGTGAAGGAGAGGGGTAGGGCCTGACTTGTGTGCTGGACAGAAACGATGTAGTTTGACTATGGAAAAACTTAAGTTGGATGGCATTGCGTCAGTGCAAAAGTTTGACAGATAGCAGCAGACTGTTTGTTTTACTAAGCATGTCATATCTCACCCTCTTGTAGGTTGAATCCAGGGAGTGGACTGCCTCATCTGCTAAATGTTTCCCATGATCAAAGAAGATGGTGTATATAAAAAATTTAATAAAAGAAAGGATAAATCTTCCTCCCCAACCTACACTCCCTGCTCCATACCACCCCTCCATAATTCAGGTCCTACCACTACTTAAACCTCAGCTGATGCCTTCATCCTGCAACAAAGCTGGTATAATAATAATCCTCACCCACATTATGATGTACAAAATGCCATAACCACGGTGGCGTGGTGGTTAGCACTGTCGCCGCGCACCTTCAGGCCTGCGGTTCAATTCCCACCTTGGGTCTGTGTGCGTGGAGTTTGCATGTTCTCCCTGTGCTTGGTGGGTTTTCTCTGAGTGCTCTGGTTTCCTCCCACAGTCCAAAAACATGCAGGTTAGGTTGATTGGTGTGTCCAACTTGCCCATAGTGTGTGTGTGTGTGGGTTGGTGTCCTGTGCTCTGGGATGGGCTCCAGGCTTCCCCATGACCCTCACCAGGAATAAGCGGTTAAGATAATGGATGGATGGAAAACGCCACAACTTTGCTCCCATCATCTCATACTTCATGCAGAAAGTGCTCTTTCGTTTCTATGGTAGCAATTTGATGTCATACAATTGGAGTGGTTATCACAAGGGACCGTTTTAACTCATAAAAGGTACAGCGTTCCTGTGAATGTGAACTATGTGGTAACATTTATAATTAACATGTCATTAAGTGAAGTACCTGTTTTGAAGTCTGAAACAGTACCGATGCTCTGATTGCTTTTATTAACATGTGGAGTCCAATTCCTTGTACCAAACATGTCAGTGTCACTCAAAACAAGAATAAATGGTGTTACAAAGATAATGGCAGTGCAATGAGTTGCTGTGATAATTATACTGACTTCATTATGCAGGGACATTTAAATGACCCAGTACATGAAGAAAAAGCTGCTATGCAGCTCAATGATGAAGTGGAAACAAAAACGATTAATAAAAAAAATCAAAATTCAACATGTCGACTGGCTGGTGAAGAACTACACACAGACATGACAAAAAGTTAATCCTTTTTCACAGCAAAATACCACGTTTTTCTAGACAGTGGTTTGATTTTGTGATGTTGCATTGTGACAATGCAGCTGTGCAGACTTCAGACCTGCCGTCATCCTCGTGGTGTCCACAGAGTGCTCCTTTCCATGGGCTGCTTTTCACTAGCTTGCCTTTAAAAGGAAAGGCATCAGCAAAGAGCAGTAACACAGTGATGAAGTCTAGTGGCCACTGATGAGCTCTCACTACACAGAGGACGCCAGTGTGATGATTATGTCATAAACATGCCTCAGACCTGTACAGGAATGCCATAGTGTTTTAATAATGACTATAATTGAGATGCCTGGTACATGTAGCATTTTCCCTCTCTTTCTTGTTTCATACAATCAACAGTCATGAGAGCTTTAGCCCCACAACCCCTCAGTGTAATCTTTGTATGTTTCCCATCTTTTCTTCCCTTAGATGATCCATTATTTAATTTTCTCATTGATTTCTTATCAAACCCTACTTACTTTTCATCAATCCACTAACTGGTTCTGCCTTCAAAACTCATCAATCCCCACATTAACCTGTGTCAATCCCATAATAAATCCTCATGTAAGTCTTTTTATTAGGGTCTTTGTCAGTACCAACAAGAATGATTTTCAATACCCTCACCATTCTATCACTAAACCTCTCCAATCTCCTCACTGGACCCAGCATTACACCACATAACAGATTACTGCTCCTCTCTCACTTGACTGGAGTGGTGGGACTCTTTACATTGCTATGCTTTCAAAGCTCTTAAGCCAAAGTAATCTTCTCCAACACCATAACACTAAAAAGAGATAGATTTTCCATTATTTAAATGCAGTTGATGCTGTAGGTGCTAAAAAATCATATAAAATGAGTATGAAGATCAGTACACTGTATAGAGTATATTTAAATATTTATATAACTTTTGTTATATATATATATATATATATATATATATATATATAACTATTGTTTTTATATAAATAATTAACATGAGA
>JABJVR010047349.1:0-21174 GCA_025773905.1 Chitala chitala | reverse complement strand
TAACACAGCCCTGTAGGATCCCTCCCTAACACAGCCCTGTAGGATCCCTCCCTAACACAGCCCTGTAGGATCCCTCCTTAACACAGCCCTGTAGGATCCCTCCTTAACACAGCCCTTCCCCCTTTTGATTCCACTGATGTTGAAGCAAATTTGTCATTTGGCAGAGGGGAAGGCAAGATAGCAGAATACTTGTGAAATTCAAAACAGCCAATACAGGTGATTGCGTTACAGCGGGCGTGAAACAGCATGGAAGGTTTGGCTGTGAAGACTTGCCGAATCAATAAAGAGGAGCTCTGTGCAGGTCTGCACCAAGCATGCCCGCCAGGCACACCTGCCTTGGCGTTCCATCTCTGGGCATCGCCATCCCAGGCAGACCTCACGTGAGGACTGCACGTGTGAAACACGCATGAACTGCAGAGTGATGGTGAGGCTCATCACTCCAGCCAGCTGTCAAATCAGCCCTAATTACTCCAGGGATGTTAACGATCTATTTACTTATAGGCGTGCTGTGAGCTAGGGTCACGTCACACACAGCGTGTTCAGACTTCATTCGCCTCCAGGTTATAGTGGTCAGATTGGGGGGGGGGGGGGTTCGGCGAGCAAGGTGCAGACGTACAGAGACTGTGGAGCTGGGAGTGTTGGTCCCATAACCCGAGGAGGGCAGAGAAGCCAGGGACCAGCGTCGCCCATCCGTCCTGCAACAGAGCGAGAGGACGAGAAAACACTGTGGGATGGTCACCGAGCACAAGAGTGGCCGCGGCGGCGCACGAGAGCGTAAACAGAAACAGGCATGCTAACACTGCACACATGGTCGCTCAAACACGAGGCACACCAACGTCGCAATTAATAGAGCTAAGCTATAAAAGGAATTTAAAGTTTAGAACACATTCTAACACCACAAAAATACAACCAATGACATGTGCCTTATTTAGGGTTTCATTGCCGTGAAATGACAACAAAACTAGTGAAAACAAACATGGAGGTGATGCAAGGTTAACACAAAACAAAAAGGGTACAGATTTGGCTAAAATTTGGCTAAAATTGTTTAGTGGATCCCTCTCCACTCAAAGTGTGACCATAAGGTCTCCCTACCAGGACCTCATTAGACACAAATGGTTATTATAATGAAGAAAGGGGACTGTAATAACTCTGAGGAGGTAGGCAGAACCTGCACATCCTCCACACGTCTCTCGTATGCTGCATAGAACTGCAGGACACTCAGTAAACATGAGGGGGGTACGAGACATATACAAGGGTTACAGCAAGGGAACATTATAACAATTACAAGCATGTAATTATAAAGAATTTTCATTCCAAGATTTAAAAAAACTCCTGACGATGGTCCTTTCGTTAGGCATCTAGCGTGCACATGTACTTTTACGTGCTTAGATGCGTGTCACAAAATGTCGACACAAAAGGGCTTCTTTCTTTTTTTACCTGTCTGATCTGTGGCCATGACTGGAGTGTAGCATCAAAAAATGACAGGATGGGAATATAGTCAGGAGGAGAAAGGAGGTGGAGACAGACACACACACACACACACACACACACACAACTTAATTCTGGGCACCTGGAGAGAGCAGGTGACGACAAGCACACAGACTGCAGAATTTCAAAGGATTTGGCATGTTTTTGAACACCAGGCTTTGACGGCTGAGACTTTAGCTCTGTTTGTTTATTTTCACGTCAGGGCTGCAGAGCACCAGTCACAACACTTCAGCATGTTCCCTGTCAGGTCTCAGGAACAGCCACTCCGTTTTTGTGGAGACCATTTTAAAACTGAGCAAAAGCTGCTGCAGAAATTCACCCTAACAAAGCCTTCCATTTACACATTGTATACCTGAAATAAAAAAAAAAAAAAAAAAAAAAATTATATATCTATATAAAATTCAATATGAAGAAGTGAGACACAGTCATTAAAACTGTTACAAGTCTTCCAAGTAATCCAAAACCTTTGCACAGATTATATCTCCTCCAGGAGGTACATTAGCAGACATGCAGTATGTTTGTTTTGTATTTGGCATTATTAGGCAACCGTTACAATTTAATTGTCAGGTCGAAGTTAGTAGCGTTGCTACACTGAGCATGTGCAGGACTGCCTCGCGGAAGATGAACCCATAACCCTGTGACCCTGGATTAGTAGCCCCACCCATCGAACAAGGAGTCACCGAGGTGTAACGGTTTCCCATGTCACTCACTTCCAACACCACACCTACCTTCGGGCAAAGGAGAAATGAGCAGAGGCACTAGGGGAGAAGTTTCTTGGACTATCTTGGGGGCTGGTTCCTTCAACAACGGGGGAGGAGGGAGGAAAAAAAAAAAAAAAAAATCACATTAGGGATTCATCATTCAAAAAGACACGACATCCATAAAACATGCACAGATCACTCATGACAAAGGATGTTGGCAAAGATATGCACGCTGTCGGAAATGGGGAGACGAGAGGCGGGGGGACAAACCACAGAAAAGATTTGATTAGTACACTTCTGCTTTAGCCCCCAAGTCCAGCTTTACCTCAACACTGCGCAAAGCATACACAAATTTCTATTGCACTACAAATGAAGTTATGAGGTATAATTCTCTGACTTCCGTAATGCCTTTATGATGTGAAGATGCTAAATTTAACAAAGCACAAATTTGTTTAAAAGACGGTAAAGCTGTGAACGTATAATCTTTTGAAAAGCACATTTCTGCAAGCAGCTAGCAGGAAAGAGCATTCCAAAGTCAGACTGTGCTTCTCCCTCAAGCCTCACTGCTGATCATGCTGTTCTGTTGTCACTGGATCACGGTGAAGTGACATGTAAAAAATGTATCAGCCTTGCCTTTATCCTCCTATAATGCACTCAGAGCCTAGAAGTGAAAATGTCTTGCATACACGTTGACGTAACTCTCCTATGGAGTTTGACAAATGGTAGAAACTAATTATGTAATGAGCCACAATGCAGTAAAGAGCCATTTATAGTAATAAAGGCTTTTGTACATTTCGTTATTTTCACTTTACATGATGGCAGAGCCGGCCCTGGACATAGGCAGTACAGGCAAATGTTGCAGGGCGCCGTCAGTGCAATGGGGACGCCACTGGTGCCCCAAATGAGGGAAGAAAAAAGACAGGGGGGGAGGCACCAGCTAAAATCTTGCTTAGGGTACAAAACTAGTCAGGGCTGACTCTGCATTACAGATTTTTCTTCAACGTCAACAGTATATTGACTTTGTATAGACAGTATTGACGTCATTAGCATCCATGTTGTAATGCTGAAATGTCTATAAACTATAAACAAGCACATTGTTTTTAAGTACACGCTGCAGTACATTCAAACGCACCTTAAAAGCTTTCAGCCCTTAAAAAAAACACGAAGGAACACAACAGCAACTAAATGTTTCCCTCAGGTCACTTTCAAATATCACTAAATCCATAGTGAACCATACATTTACAAAAAAACAAAGTAAAAATTATGGAATTCTCTTAAAATTAATTGCTTGTGTCAATACGATATTACTCCATTGGGGTAGACAAGCTGTGAAGTAGAAACAGCGATTTTCAACATTAGATCTACTAGAAAAACAGATTGCAGATATGAAAAGAAAGCAAAACTCCTGGCTGGTAACTCAAATCTGCCTCACTGTATTCTGAAGAAAGATCTCTACACTCAGTATCCATATCTCAAAAATGTGACACTGAGAAACACTCGCAGAAATCTCCATATGGCATAAGGAACGGAGGATGCGAGGCAGCTGAAGAACGAGGCCCAAACCCGAAGTCGTTGGCCCGCTAGCTGAACAATGACTAACCTTCACGGTGCACAGCTCTCATCTCCCGTGGCAACGCCTCGAGGCAGCTCGCGAACGGGCACCTGGGAGAACCCCCGAATCTAGCAGAGCGATCCATATCTGGACCGGTGTGTCAATACCCACCTTTCAGCAGAGCCACACCGCTTCTAGGGATAACACATGGCACTTCCGTACATCAGCCCACGGGCATTTCTCAAACGGCGGCAATTAGGAACGGCGCCACCTTCTTGAGAAAGTAAACCACACACTTGGACAAACGGTAAGTGTGTAATTAACTCAATTGCTGAGGGGAAGTAAATAGTTAATTAGGCCAGGAAAACAATGGCACTCCTCATAGGGCTAATGAGAAGCTCTGAGCCATTTACTCCTGGGCTGATCGGGGGAGGGGGGGGGAGCTTGCTTTGTGATTAAAGCCACCTTTTTAATGGCGTAATTTAAACGTTGTGAGATTTGCAATCACAGACTCTAAGCACTTCTGCACACCTGGGGTGCAGTGCAGGCCCCGATGAAGCGCAAGACCAACTACAGATCTCCACTCACAACATTTATCGCTCGTCTCATGTTAAGAATTATTTAGGCACAATAATTACGGCAAAAGACGTTCATTCTGACAAAAGGCCGCAAGCGCTGTGTGATTCCTCACAAAAATTACCAGCAGTTCAGGTCATTCTGTGTAATTATGCACCATAGATTACTCCCTAAACTGTATTTACGGAAACCAGAGGGAGGCACTGTTGGTGCTACTGTAATATTTCACTTTTTAATGAGCGCAGCTGACTTTGAAGTACCTAACGTAGTTATTGAAGTCCTCAGTATCAAGACGACCTTCACAAACACAAATCCCTTCGCTTTTCAACTGAGCCATTTTTTGTTCATAACACTAAATGTCAGACATATGTGAATATATGCAAAAGATACGAAATACTCAGCATGGCAGAAAAAATGCAATACTATCAGCATGTCATTGTAATCTCTAAGTTTTTTTAAGTAGAATAAGACCGCTTCAAAATGAGTATGATTTGTATAGCCTGAGGAAAATATTTTGTCACCATTGTGTGAGGTGTGAATATAATCATTGTAGCTCATAAAAATAATCAAATAAAGGCACGCAACCGACAACTGGTACCTGATTATGGAAGCAAGCAATTGTCGTGTCAGACTTTAGTACAACCTGGGTTTGTGCAGCTCTGAGACCGGAGGATGAATGGGACAGGAACCAAATGTGTGTACATCCGCCACCTTAGCCTACCTGTCTACATTTAGAGCACCTTATTTTATGAAAAAAAAATTATATAATAATAATAAATTAAGGGGGAGGGTGAAGGGAGCCATTTCATATGCAAGGCTGATCTGAAATAATCCTTTCCCTGCCCTGGCCTTAAAACGTCACAACAGTGCAGGGGACACCGTCCACACGACCTCAGCACCTCCTGGGACACCGTCCACATGACCTCAGCACCTCCTGGTTTGCACCAATCTGCACGCAGCATGGCGGTTATTCAGCCGCAATCTAAAGAGCGAGCCACTGCCCAACGCTCCCGAAAAACCAAGGAAGAAATCATCGTACGTCACCGTTCAGAGGACCCGCCTGAGGACTCGCCGCACGCGCTCACACGCTGCGAGCCCACAGCGAGGGACGAACGACGAGGTCACGCAGTCGTTCTGCAGTGCAAGCACATACGGAGCCCACGCAGCAGCACCACGCTCCACACACACGCATCTCGTGTTCGCCCTGCCTTTCTGCTGACGTTGCTAGGAAACGCTGCTTTCAAACCGCAATTTGAATTTCAAAAGCAGAGGAACGGACTTAGGTTTACCTCACTGAACAGATTTGTACTGCTGTGAGTAAAAAAAATTTTTTTTAAGTTACTCCGAATACATAATTATGCAAAGCCAATTCACAATTTAATAAGTGAAAGTGCTTTCTTTAGGTTATGACCATGTGGTTACTTTTTAGTGGGATACATCTGTTTGGGTTCTGTAAAAATGAACGTAACTGATTTTATGCTCACAAGAATAGATTTGTCTGGCAGCATAGTTCTTGGCCGATGACGTTAACCACACGTAAGAAATAAGTCCGTCAAAAATAATGCTGCACATGCAGGACTGGGTTGAAAAGCCCCGACAAAAAAATCCAAGAGGAGGCAGCGTAGTTTACGATGCAACAGACAAACTTTAGGGAAGTGAAGCCTATTTGTTTACATATCACTTAAAACAGCCAAGGTTCACTGAAGCGCTTTATAAGGAATTACAGCAAAATACAAAGTAATACAAGCTAACAAAGTAAAATACAAAACTGAAGGAAATGTAAAAAGAAACAGATTAACTCAACACTTTGTGAATGAAACACTGAATTCCAGTGACTGATGTCTTATGCCACCCTGTCTGGACTTTTCATTCAATGTAAATTCAGCGATGACTATCCTTTAGACAAAGGTCAACACACAGAAATACACCACAGAAAAATGTAATACAAAACATCAAACGATAAATCAATAATATTCTGAAAATAATGCATATGCTGTCTTCCACACAGACGGGTTACCTGCATACGTATGCACGGAGAGGGTTTACCTGTGTAAGGGGAAAGAGAGGGAGAGGAGTTACCTGTATGCGCAGAGAGAGGGGAGTGGGGCCGCGGCAGAGCTGACGTCTGCCCACTTCCAATCAGACTCTTTCTGTTACTCGACCTGCAACTGCAGAGAAAAAAGGGCTGGATTTTAGCTGTGAAGAGGGCATCATAGCAACAAGCACTGCCATCTGTACCACAGTAAATGCTTGATGGCTGTTCAATGGAAAGGACGACACATCCACACAATAAATGACATAATGGGCCATTAACACAATCATTAAGAGCCAGGACTCTCCCCGACTGTCCTTTACTCTGTGATTGTTTTAGTCACGTCATAGACGCACGTTTACAAGACGAAATTCAGAACACCAGACGAAACACCAAGACGTAAACAATCTCAGTATTCAGAGATTTTAGCTCTTGAAAAACACAAGCCTTTAAGAATGTCACGTATTTACTTAAAAAACTAAATCAAACAACATACTTGGAGCAAACAATTAGGGAGCAGGTCCCTTCCACTTGTGAATAAGACCTCAGCGGAAAGACAACACACCTCATCAGTTAATTACAGGAGAAGGTGATGGCTATGTTTGGAGTACTCTGTCATCTTTGAAATGACAAGCCAAGCTTATTACTATGGTTCTGAAACCATGACAACAGTCACCCGCCACAGCCCGCTCCCAACCCTATGAAGTAATGCAAGCCATACAAATACAAGATTATCTTACAACTCATCAGCTGCACTGCAAATAACTGAGTGAACTACCAGCAGCAACATGTTCATGTCACGGGAGAATTATACATTCAGAGACAGGAGCACCATTTGTAATGGTAAATGAAATATTTTTGTGTGTTCATGCAAGCAAGGCTAAAAGAAGAAAAGCTGTTAGATTCCAACCACAAGACTGGCTTGAACTGGTTCAAATCAGACACCAAACTGCCCCTGTCTGCACCTCTGCCCTTTCATACATATCGCAGTCCTGTCTGCTGCTAACTTAAGTGCTGGAACATTTTGTGGTAAGAAGATAAGCGCTTGGGGGGTGTGACCAAAACTGTCTATCAAACGCCAAGAGACCATCTTCGGGTTCTTCTGCTCTCTCGACTGTTAGAGTGGCACCGGAGCCTCCTTGCACAAGGAAAGAACCCCACTAATAAAGCTTTTAAATAACTGTCAGGTGTCTATAAAATTTTCACAACACCACCCAGCACTACAATATTTTGAGTATAGAGAAAGAATAAAATGTTACATAAAAGGCTCCCTTTGCCAGTCTTGGAACGCACACGCACAGATTTAAAACAGCACTGTCATCCAGCTTTGCAATGACCCTGCTGCTCCAAGCTAAAATAAAAAGGTGACCCCATTAACATGTTCCATATTTCAGAGTACAGCCTCGTTTTCGGCTCGGTCACACTTTGAGGTCTCGCTGAGCAACAAGGACCTAAAAACCCAAAATGGCAACCTCCTCGTTTTTGCACCATCAACAAGGAGAGATTGTATAAAAAAAAATTAAAACCCTACTGCACAACCTGACCTTTTTAGGTGACGTCACAAAACTCTGGTGACAGCAACGGCCAGAGCGACGTTTTTTTTAAGCCTTGAACAAATGAGACACTGTCTGCCCAGCTTACCCCACACCCTGCACAACATGGGGCTCGGGTTTCGCATGGCTTACGGTACATCACGAGAGTCCATATGCATTCCTCGGACAGCCCGCGCCGCTTCCTGTAGGTAAGGGGCTCTTCCGTGGACAGGTGAGCTGGCTTCCCTGGACAGGTCTGGGGTACAACACGGCTGTCCTCCAGCCTCTGCAGAACAGTCCGCACTCGAGGGCTGTCAGTGGACAGGTCTCCACTGACGTCCTCACCGCTTACACTACAGATCCTCTTAAACCTTCCGTCATCAGTCCGAGGTGCATTTTCCCTGTTGTCACTGCTGCTTTATCCACTTATGACACCAGGCACTGACGGGCAACCAACAGCAGCAGGGAAGGGGGGGGGGTCTTTTACTGCAAATATTATGATTGCTGTTTTGAAAACTGACCCGACCTACTACGACAAGAAATTTCAAACGCAAGGCAGACACTATCATCGCAACTGGCCCATTACTGACGATATGCATGGTGTGTAAAACATCACCTTGGTACAGCTCCAGCACACACCTGAATCAAAACAGCCTGTGGTCAGACAGGGGTTAATTCTCACCATTTCATTGAACGAGGTAAAGTGAAAGTACAGCCTTTAGAATTTGTTCCAGAATTTGATAATTCTAAAGAGCTCTGAATATTCAAAGAATACAAAGAACAGATAAATGCAAATGGAGTTGGAAAATTTATATATTTTGTTTTAATCCTTTGGGTTATTTGTTAATATAACGGGCTCAGTCAGGGTTTTCTTTTATGTCACCAGATACTGAAACAAACTGCTGAGCAAACGGAAATCCAAGGCCACCCCCCAATGCAGGTTGGCACTGTCGCAGAAAGGAAAAGCTGAGAGTTAATAATTTACAGAAGAATCTTGGAGGTTCTGGTCCTGTCATGAAGCTCCCTTGACCCAGATACCCAATACGGTTCACACCACTACCTACTGACGCACAACCGGTGCCATCCTAACTGGCCAGTCTTGTACGGACAGCAGTGCACGTAGCACCAAACTCCCAGCTCTCACATAATATTAAACCCACAGGCTTCCTGCTGCACCCTGTGTGTTAATAAGACGGACTGATTTGATTTCTAATTTGGAGGGGGAAAAACAGGCAAGTTTTAATAGATACTCCAGTTTCACAAATACTGTGAGCCTGACGATACAGTGCTGAAATCCAAGCTGTAAGGGCACACAGATCCAAAATTCCTGCCACCACGGGAATTGGACCAGGTGCAGGTACACGGCGCAGGTGGGGCCATTCACATATCGGGGAGGTGTGACTGGTGGCAACACATCTGGAGAAAAACCACGCACAACCCATCTACACGGTATGGCCCCCGGCATCCTGATCTCAATGGGGACTGATGCTCGCTAAGCGTCCTCCCCTGGGTGCCTCTCTTCTTTCTGCCTTCGTCCTCAGAGCCCAAACCTCACGTCTCAGACAAAGTATGTCCATCATACCAGCCCTGACCGAAGATTTATACAGTTCAAGTAGTGCCTGAATTCTTCAATCGCATATCTCTATGTACATTTAAAATTGACCAAAATATCAGGACATCCATGAACTGTACCTTAAATTTAATTTCCCACCAATGTAAAAATGTGCTCATATTAAAATCAGTAAAAATAGTGGTTGGTTTTAAGCAATTTTGTAATTTTGTAAAACAGCAAAAAAAAAAAAAAAAAAACCCCTCTGTGAACATACTGAAGCGTGTCACTATGTTTATTTATATGAAGAGTTGAGTCCATTAATTTAAATATCTTCGATAATCAGTTTTCTGTCCCAGACTTTAAAGCGTGACATCAGAAATCAGACAGTCTGCACAGCTTCTTCAGACCATTCCGAAATGTAAAACGCCCTTAAAAAGAACACAAATTCACCACAATAAAGACATCTTAAGTTCATGTGCAAAGTTTTACTACAGCTAGGTTGAAAAATTACATAGTTTCAATTCAAAAGTCCATCACACTCCAGCGCGCTAGTTAAGAGTGAAAAAGGAAAGGTGTTTTTTGCTGTCTGTCTCTGGGTATTGGTGTACAGTGACAATCTTGGCTTTAAAGTGACACTATGTTAAAAAAATAATGCAGAATTAATTTGAGTGTTTTGCATGGATTACAACTGTTGAAGACTTAACAAGCTTGCTGAAGGAAATAAACCATAACAAGAGCAGCTTAAAAAAAAAAAAACTTGAAAACGATGTTAGAAATTCTATGGTTTGTCAAAAAAACTAATTATATGCCAGTTGAAGGCCTCTAAAATAAAATTGTGCTGTAGGCAGGTAAACAAACAGATGAAATAGACAAGCTGAGAGGAGGCGAATTCCTCAAGACTGCGCGTTTTACACAATGTCACATTCTGATAAGGACAGATTCATGTTACACAAAGTAAATTAGGTCCAATTTCCCTACTATTGGCTGCTGAGCCTCAGTCTACAGTCACCTTTCCTCCTGCCTGAATCTGGTAGTGGGGGGGTCCACCTGGTTACCCCAACTGGGACAAATCTCCAGAGCCTCAAACTGGGAAGGAGCAGTGGCTCATTAGAGTTGTGTGTGGAGCACATCTCTTCAAATTTCTTTTTACAAACATTTGGTGCCCAAATGTTACAAACCACAATTTTACAAAGGAAAACTTGCAATGTCACACTGAATAAGAGTGAAATTTTATTGGCTTATTAGTGTACGAAAGTGAAAAATCAAGTGTGAGAATTTTTTTTTGACAAATCAAAATTGCCAAAAAAAATTGCCTAGTCACTTCAGAAAATAATCACATATCAGTGCAAGACATATGTTTGGCCTCTTTATGTAAAATATGACTCCTTTGTGGTGTCCCATTTTTTTTTAAATCCTAGAATCACCCCTGGTCTCTGCAGTTGCTTATGTATACAGGGACACACGCAAGTTCGGCTGAGCAAACCAGAGCAGCCGTAATACTGGTCACCAGTCATGTTCTATGGATTTGTTCTTGGAAACGTGCCGTTAAAACACCCAAAAACTCCAGTAACTGCAGAGACATCACAGCTTCATACAGAAACTATTTTTTGCTTTACGGAGCCATTTCTAAATCTTAACAACGGCTTTTAAATTCAGAAATGCGATTAAACTCCGCGGATTAACACATGGCCTGGTTCATTAGAAAATTAAGGCAGTGAAGTTAATTGGACATGTAACTGAATTCTAACATGAAAGTCAATGCCTTTTCAGCAATTTTTCTTTGCATCTAGCCCACTCAATTAGTCAACTCTTTTTTTTCCCCTAACAGACCATAGTTTGATTTGTAACAAACTTCTTATATAAAAGTTAGAACAATCCCCTTTCATTACACATTTCACGATCACTAGTTGAAGCAGATTTACAGCATTTTAATGATAAAAACCTTAAATCTTGTATGCCATGATGAACACAAGGACGATCACATTTTTGGATCACAGTTCTCATGTTTAGTTTAGGAATTCCCTGTAGCCACTTCTGAAGCCACCAACATGGGACAGGAAAACCATTAGACAAAATCTCACACCAAAACATCCTTTCTTGGTCCATACCTGCTTGGGAACTCGTGAATAATTTACATCACAAACTGGCATTTCCCTGATGCTTTACTCAGAAAGCTCCTTGATTTCCCAGAATGCTCTATTCAAACAACATAGAGCTAAAACCAGATAAAAGTCCTCATTAAGGCTTCGTCTGCAATTCCCAGCCAAGCAGGACTGATAACCCTTGGCACAGGGTCTTTCCTGAAATTCCACAACATTAAAATCACGATGGTGAGCACACAATATCCGGCGCTCAGTCAAAGAGGATCAGGTTTAATGGAGTCTATTTATATAACGGCACAAGGAGAGATTAGGCCATCTGAGGCACATTCACAGCCCATCCTGGGTCACCTGCTCTCCTCTCCAGCACATCTGAATAAGCAGTACTGACCAGACAGGTGCATTTGGAACACCAGCGTCAGGATCCATCTGTGGCGTACAAGGACATGGAAGGGCTGGACAGCAGACACGGACCGTTTTCACACTTACTCTCTGTTCTTCTCCGCGTCAAATGTAAAACAGCTTGGAAAAGAATTTATCGTCCTGGTTTGATTTCCATACAAACGAGCCTGCTTTGCCAGCTGGAAAAAAAACATACAAACAATGGCTTTTTTTTGGGGGGGGGGGGGTGATAGCTGAATCGAGACGCACTCCATTCAGACGAAGGACAAAGGAACCGAGAGGACAGATTAGATTTACAAGCAGGGTCAATATGCACTGCTGCAGTCATGTAGGAGAACTGGACCAGCTCCCAATCCACCAGTCGCAGCAATACATGCGACCAGCGCATGTGTACGGAGTCCTGGCTTGTAGAATGCATGGGCTGAATTAGGTTACGGGCACAACATATACTGATGCTGCACTGAAACATCCAAGCTTGTGTACAAGGCGAGCAGAAGGGGGACGGTGCGCAAGGTGAGCAGAAGGGGGGACGGTGCGCTACATGTGTCGACATGCTCTGCTGGCTGTTCACGAAAAAAGAGAGTGACAACACATCATACGGTAGTATTTCAGCCTCCTTCACTACATATACATTCCTATTGTTGTTCATACATGTATCTGTTTACATTCCAAAGTGTTCCAATTCAATTCCCACATCTTTATGTGCAGCTGAAGTTAAAGCAAACAGCTGAGACCTGGTTAATTTCACTCCACTTAATTCTCAAAACCAGCCCTAGACTCCCAACAGTCAGTTCCCAGAATTCACTGGGACTGAGCTAAGGAAACCCAAAGCATGTGGACATGCATGGAGATTAACAGGCTCTGGCTTTCACACGAACCACTCAAAACGCTATTAATAGTCCTGCAAAAAACACCGTAAGACTCCATGCTATGACGGAGCTGAGGTTGATGAGATCACTGTGAAATTAACTGAAATGCTCTATAGCTGACAATAAGTAATATTCCTTTTCCCTTTAACACTGCTAACCTTCCCTGATGTCAGCATATCCTGTTAAACCAGAATTTCCTTCAGTTTAATTTCTTTAAATGCTAGTCACATATACAAGTCCATTAAATGCTGTCCATGGAAATTCCCAACTAACGGGGAGCAAAATTTTCTTTGCCTTCAATTGCTCTTTCAGTACAAATGACTAATGTAAACTAGTGTATAAAATGACATCACTTGTGTTTCCACTGAGTGTCAAAGGAGTGTCCCAGCTCCCTCAGGCATGCACTGGAATGAGTCCAGCATCATAGGCAGGGTTCTGAGGCTTCAGCTGGGTCACCTAGGAACGTTCATGTGAAACGTGACACCGGCTGAAGACCCTGAGAAACCCACTTCCCCAATAAGACAGACAGACCTGACCCAATCCACCAAGTTGTGTTGGTCCAGCAAAGAGAGAGAACTCAGGTCTGCCCCCTTACCAGAGAAGTAAAGAAGAAAACACAGCAAAGTCTAAATTTATGAATTCTCTTCTGTGACTGTTCATTCATAAAAATAAGAAAAACACAGGAAGATAAGAGACGTCTTCAGGCGCAGCCAATGAGATGCTCCCCACACTACGCAGCATACAGCAGAGAGCTGGCAGGCCGTTCACGAAACTACAGAAACTTTCCACTGAAAGCAGTACAGTTGACGTTTTCTCAGCTAACAAGTTTCTCATTTTATTCCAAACTGCACTCCTGGAGCTCTTGTGGTGCTCAGTGGTTCTGACACTCACTGGCCAAGTGACTGATTACACTGAACAGGGGGAAAAAAAAAAAAAAGTAACAGCACTGTTTTCTGCACACATTAAAGCTGAAAAGGATAGAAACAATTCTTATGTTAGCACTTGGTAACCTTGCACTTTTCTGGCCCTCCAACCAAAGAACGTAAAATTCATCAATGACCTGTCACTGCAGCCCATAGTGGAAACTTTATACCTTCCCCTGTCTCTCATATTTTCCCTTTTAAATCAATAAACATGGCTCTGGCTTTCATCGTCATGCCAGCTCATCCAATATTCATGTGTGAAACACATATTTCTGGGTCCTGCTTACACGTCAGGGCCGCGAACACGACCGTCACAGGAAATCACATCACACACTCTTGGGATTTGGGCACCGGTTGGCAGCTGATGCGAGGATGACCTTGGCAGGGGGGTGGGGCAAAGATTGCGACATCAAGTATAAACAAATATTCAACTGCTCAGTGGGAAGATGACAAGGTTGTAACGTTTAGCAGTGCAAATCAGTCCTTCTACAAGCCTTAAGAATAAATAAGGACCACTTCACCTGTACCTGAGGGTCCTGTACCAGAGAACAGAAAACAAATTAAGTATTTTATTAATCCCAGAAATTACTTCTTTGCATTTAGCCCATCCCCTGGAGGTGCAATGAACAGTTACATGCAGCATACGGGGAGCTAGCATTTGACTTTCTTGCACAAGGACACACCTGGCTGGGTTGGGATTTGAACCAGGAGACTTCCACATCCCAGCCTGATGTTCTACCCATTGATCCACCAGGCAGCTAAACAAAAACTTCACATTTTTACCAGGTAACAGCTCTTTCTCTTAATGCACGCTGATTAGGCCTGCTGTTTTATGAAAGCATCTGTGTATAAATAAATTCTTTCAGCAGAAAACACAAAACAATTATCCCCAACTCTACCTAAATCTTGACAACTAAAAGGAATTTACTGTACTTGCAAGAATTATGGGTATTCCCTATTTGCTGTTAACAGTTGTCTCATGTAGCATTCTTACTCTTAGTGACTTGGAGGAAGTATATTTGAAGAAACTTTGACACTCACACAAAACTATCATAAACAAAGCATGCGTTTTTAATAACCCCAGAGAATCTACAAAATGGGTTTTATTTGTAAACATCCTTTGTCCACTGTTAATGGGTGGAACAATAACATATAGATGGTAATCAAACATTAACTGGAAACCACACAGTACAGCCAACAATGAAAAGCAAACAATGGAGAAACAACACCCAAATGCTTCCCCCACCATTTCTTGCTACTGCTAAAGTCCACAGCTAAACTGGTTAAATGAAACCCATACAAAGCAAGCAGGACATAAAACACCTAGCAGCTCAGCTCCCATAGTTACATGGCAGTTACATCGTTACCTTTTTGACCGGCGAAGTCGGGTTCCTGTGAGGAAATGCGGCATAGAAAAGTTAGAGAGAATGGTCCAAAAATTGGAGTCGGACATGCCCCCAGAACCACGCTAGCACCCAGCGTCTGGTGCGCAAGGATTCAGGAAACCAGGTGTTAAAAACCCGTAAGCGTCCACAAGAGGGACGCCCCCAGTGCTTCCAGCGAAGCGGTAAAATCCAGACCTGATCAGTACCACCACATCTGCAGCCAGCAGAGAAAGGAGGTGAACTGCGTCTTTCACCCTGTCCTCACTGATTCCTGACTCAAACCCCAGAACCACCACAGGAAAGGTTTCTACCCTCAAGGCCAGATGCTAGAACTCAATGCATTTGAGTTAGCTGACATGTGTCTTTCCCCCCTTATCTCTTTTGGACTGATCTGTATCCCATGCACTGCCTCTGCTAAACATGCTCCATATCATCTAACAGGAACGTACCACTTCACATCCTAAGCATAGGGGGGACAGAAGGGCACTGCATCACTGACATTCTTTGCAGTGCATCCACAGCTTTTACAATCTGGCTCCCTTTCAGGGTTCCTGAGGCAGTATCACAGAGGCCTATTTGAAATGTAAATGCCAGACTTCCCCCAGTGCCCTGGTGATCAGTAATCCAGCTGCCCCTGCACTGAGGAAAAAAGTGGAGCGGCCTGTCTTCAGAGTGCCTGACAGTAGCCCAGATCTCCTTCTCTCTTGCTCCTCTCTCCTGGCCAGCCAATAGATAAGCCACGTTATGAGGGTCATGTGATAAGACAGCAATGTGTATAGTAAAATAAAACCTTTTACAACACAGGCTCTTCCAGACTTGCACACACTATGGTGAAAAGGAGGGGGGGGGGGTGTTTGAGCAGTACAGGAGGCGTGCAGTTACATGTGCAGTGAAGCCATAAGCTAAATCAAGAAATCACAATTCTTGCCTACCTAAAAAGCTGCTTAAGCTGTTCTTCTGTGCCCAAAATGAACAAATATAACGAAAAAGCTGCACAGCGTTAGGGTTTTTAAAAATAAAATGTGTAAAGCCTACTCTAAGACAATAGAGTACTTTACACCTGTTTTGTTTATTGCTTTTAAATTTACTGCACAGTTTACACGGATTACCTAAGAAATCTAAAGTCGGTTAGCCTGCAACGGCAAATCCGCTTTCCCTCTTCCTGTGGTGCAAAACAGGAAGCCCTGTGGGCGAATGTAACAGGCTCTGCTCTAATTCTGCTTCTGCTCCATTACCGATTCCAAGGGAAGGCGTCATGGGCGTATCCACCCCCCCACACCCAGCTCACTTCAAACCCCCCCGAGTGTCACGGCATCGCCCGTACAGATGTTTTTAAATGGTCCGTTCAGCACACGTACATGTACACACGTGTTCGCTTTGCCAAGTAGCCTCACAAGCACAGCTAAGGGCATTAACGCATAGCCTGAACACACTACCGTTAGGCCCCTTTGGCTACCGCACGCCGGAGCCATCACGCCTGCCTACAGATACGTTCCAGCAGAGATGTCTGCCCTGTTCCTCTGTGCACTCTGGGGAATGTGTAGAGTGAGCTTGTCACAGGCCACTTTAGTGCAGAAACCAGAACAGAAAGCAAACTGGCCAGGGTGATGCTGCATGTCCCCAGCTGTTGACCCTACAGAAAGGGAAGAAAACAAAATACCTTCAGGAAGCCTCTAATCACGACA
This sequence comes from Chitala chitala, assembly GCA_025773905.1. Classification (NCBI taxonomy): domain Eukaryota; kingdom Metazoa; phylum Chordata; class Actinopteri; order Osteoglossiformes; family Notopteridae; genus Chitala; species Chitala chitala. Next base: position 4,378 of record JABJVR010047349.1, on the reverse strand, counting down.
GGCCAGCACTGATTACACAACAAAACATGTCTTTCATTCACAATGGCACAAAAAATTCAGCCAAAGACTGAATTTGGACTGCCACACATCTTATCTTTCTTATCTGCCACGTCGCAAGGATAACCCACAAACCGAAGATGACAGATTAGCAAAGCCTTTCTGCTAAAACATCTCGGCTAACACCGAACGGAGGGGATTAGCTCTCCACCTGTGGCTGACCTCTGCTTGTTCTATAGGACTGAAACGGAGTCACCGAGTTCAGTGAGTTCAGACGCTCGTATCACATTCTGCAGCCTTGCCAAACCAACCCCCAACCGTTACCCCCTCCCGTTTCAGGACAATAGAGAAGCTAGATGTGTTTGTGTATACTCATGCACATGTGTCCATAATATTACTTGTCCTGAATTTTACATTTTAAAAAAAGACCACCTTATACAACAATGACAATTTCAATCATCCCTCTCTTGACACGGTCTGGAAAACTATCTGAACAGTCTGGTGTCCTCATTGGAGGAAAAATAAATTAATAAATAAAAATAAAATAATAAGCCAATGATGGAACACAAACGGGACAAGAGTGTACCAGAAGCAGGTGTGCTTTTTACTGTTTGCGTTTCCACATCTGCTTGTGCAAAAATTACTTATTTACGCTGACACAAGGCAGCTCCCCAAGAGCTTAACATATGATGGAGAGGAAGATGAACTTTCCCAGGGCTTAGGACACGACACCACTAGCTGAAGCACGGTTCAGGGTTATTTCAGTGAAGCCAACAAGACGCTAGGAAGCCGATTCTGGTCAAAGCTGGTAAGTGTCCAACATTCTGAGGAAAACCTGTATAAAGCTCAGAGAAGATGTTTGCAGATTGGCTGCTTCCTGGCTGGGTCTTGCACATGTACGAGTTTATCTGGCTCAGGCGGTAATGCAAACAGCAGATGGGTAGTTAGTCCTAGTAAATTTCATCTCTAGTCTCCATTTCCTAACCAAAGATGACCTTACAACGTTTTAGTAGCGTCGTATACATTTTCCACAAGATCCTCCTGGACTTGCTAACCACGTTAAAATAACTTTGTAATTACAATGTCTGCATTCACTAAAAAAAAAAAAAAAAAAAAAACTTTTGCAAAAGTAAAAAAAGATCTTTAGACCTTGATTTGCATATTACCCCCACCACATATTTGGCAGGCTCACAAGTGAAATGGTTCTTATTACATAATTAAAGATTTACATATTTTACATATGTATGAATGCTTGTGCACAGAAAAACAGATTCTCTCATTTAACAGCAGCAAATTCTGCCGTGTACAATCAATAAACACTTTCATGTTACATCTTCATCTTCAAAAAAAAAAAAAAAAATAGTGTCAGTTATAATAACTGCTTCACATATTGTGAAAATTTCCAACTTAGAACACTTCGCACCAGTTTGAATATTTAGTTTGCACTTTTGATGCCCTTGCTAGCAAATTTTCAGAGGACCCGAAACGGAAACGTTAAAATCGAATTTGATAATATGACAGCTTCCGAGACCGAACGAAAAACATTTTGTTTAAGTGCTTAATGTTTTTATGTTTGATGGGGTTCTAGCAGGGAAAGAAAAAAAAAAAGTTTTAAATCTTCTGTAAAATGAGCTGCTTGGCAGTTAAAAAAAAAAGTCAACTGCAAGATTCACAACAAAATGCCTCACATTGTTTGGCAGCAGCACAACACAAAGACAGAATCATATTTATGAATCAGTCGGTTAGCAGCCTGGCAGCTCAATGGGCAGAACATCCGGCTGGAATGCAGAAGTCTCCTGCTTCAAATCCCAGCCCAGGTCTGACCTTGAGCAAAACACCCAGCGCTAGCTCCCTGTAACACGTACATGAGATGTTGTAAGTCACTTGCTTGTGTATATAAATGTATTGAGGTGGCACGGTGGCAAGCACTGTCGCCTCGCACCTCCAGGCCTGGGGTTCTATTCCCACTTTGGTTCTGTGTGCGTGGAGTACATGTTCTTACTGTGCTTCGTGGATTTTCTCCGGGTTGTCTGGTTTCCTCCCACAGTCCAAAACCATGCAGGTTAGGTTGACTGGAGTCTCCAAACTGCCCATAGTGTGTGTGTGCCCTGTGGTGGGTTGGCGCCCTGCCCTGGGTGTCCTCAGCCCTGCACCCCAGGTGTCCTGGAACGGGTTCCAGGCTTCCCACAACACTTAACAGGATGAAGCGGTATGGAAGATGACTGATGACTGAATACATGAACTCTATAAATTCTGCATGCAAGCATTCAGCAAGTAGGTGATCAGTGACAACGATCACAAACGAAGTCACAACAAAAGTTAACCTAAAACAGAGGACATTCTTCACTTAACAGGCATGGAATTTTCCTTTAAAAAAAAAAAAAAAAAAAAAAAATGAAAGGAACAATTAAACCTGCAAAGCTGAGGATATACATACGGGGGGTGTTTCAAGGTACAGATTATTTAATGAAACATGATTTATCTTTTCATTTACTTTAAAGGATATTACCATGGTGTTACACTTTGAAGCATTCACCACCTCCTGGTATGTTCAATTTGTCCTAGTTTATCAACTACATCTCCATAACCTATACACAGGCAGCTCTACGCCTGGATTCAAACCCGCAGGCACAAAGCAAACATACAAACTGCCATTAATTGGCTGCCAAAACACAACATTTCTTTCAGTCCTTCTTGAGAAGATAAACACAACTGGTTACTGTTCAGTATCACTTAAAGAAAATGTGCATTGTGTGTACAGTCCCCTCCACAACTACTGGCACCCCCGGAGAACATGAATAAAAAGTTTAAAAAAAAAAAAAAAAAAAAAAAAAATCATGTGGTGAATTACGTTAATCTCACACTGGAAAAAAACTTCAGAAATGCAACCTTATCCTTTGCATACAAAACATTAACTGTACGTAAATTACATGCAAATTTCACTATACACATATTACTATGTATAAGGTTATTAGTTATAAATATCATCCTGTGAAAAATATAGGCATAATACCTTCCCTAACCCAGGGATTCTGTATCTGAAGAAGAAATTTGAGGGGTAAAAAAAACAAGAAATAATTGATTTAAAGAAAACCACATTAACCTTATGTTTGTCATCAACAGCTGGCAATATACAAAACAATTATGATATGCATAAATGCATAATAAAGCAAAGTGTAAGTACCCTTAACAAATCCAGTTGCATAATCAAGTGTTTTCAACATGGAATATTTGGCCTGAGTCCCAGAAGCCTCTCTTTACAAGCCAAAACTCAGACTGACAACTGACCCTTTAATATCAGCCCAGGTCAATACCTTGCAGTCCCGGCGTAAAGATACACACTGCAACTTTTACACCCCAATTACAGGATTTTCTATATCTTGTAAAACAGAATTGCAGCTTCACTACATGTTCAATATAACATCTCTCTCATTTCAATCAGTTTCCATTTTTTATTACACACATCTATGGACAGGAAGTAGTGAAGGAAGCACAAGGAAGTGCATCTTCCTCAGGTTGGAGCACACCTGGTTTCTCGACTGAGGTGCTCAGAAATTAGCCAAACTGGCCAGCATATGCATATCTCACTTAAAATCATATGAGAAAAGTTTTTAAACAAAGAAAATCCAACAAACATTCATTCAAATCTCCAAGACACCACTCTGCGTTTCAGACTCGTCGCGATTTAATTCAGTTGCAGAACAATTCTGTTCTGAGAGAGAGACGCACACAGATAGAGACAGAGACAAACAAACAAAAAAAAAAAAAAAATGAAAAATGAAATTTAAGCATGCCGAAGGACAAATTCCCAGAGACCAGCTAAATGCTCACTTGTCCACAAACAAAGAATAAACTCGTCTTTTGAAGCATAAATCTCACAAAGCTGCGAAATGCAGGACTGACCACAGCCTGCAAAAAAGTCATTGTGTTTTGACCCAAAACCCAAAAGATTTAAATTTTGACATGGCACACAAAGATAATTTAAGACCCTCCGAATTAACACCACTCGTTACTGGGACCCAATTTCAGTGATGAAAACTAATCCGTAACCTTATCTTTCAATAAAAGGTGCATGTCCTGACACACAGGTCTAAAATACACAAGCACGTGAACAGATACACACACCAGAAAGCACAAAGACCAAAAGTCTGACAAGTGGGACCAAACAAACAAAACGTGGCGTGAACTCATCCATCGAAATCGATACCGCATTCGACTGCGGTTCTGTCACACAAACAGGGGCACAGCAACATTGAAGTCATCATTCGTCGTTAATCAGGAGTAATTAACCGCACTGCTGCGCACACAACACGCAAGGGGGGCGCCGCGGGCGCCCCCCCCGCCCCGCCCCCCGCGCCCGCCGGCGGGGGCCCGGCGCAGG
>JABJVR010047348.1:0-28022 GCA_025773905.1 Chitala chitala | reverse complement strand
CCAGAGAAAACCCACCAAGCACAGGGAGAACATGCAAACTCCACACACACAGACCCAAGGCGGGAATTGAACCCCAGCCTGGAGGTGCGCGGCGACAATGCTAACCACCACGCCACCGTGCCACCTGTGTATGACTCAGTTCAACTTAAAGATTTCCATGACTGTTAATACAGATTTTATTAACAGACAAAAACAAGGGTTAAGTAATGCTTACACAAAATGTCACCTCGGACTAGACCTCTGTTTAAGCCCGTATCCTAACCCTCCCCTACAGATAAGGCAATCTTGATTAAGTCTTTTGCGGCAGTTGGTTTTCCAGCTCACATGTTCCTCAATTAGCATGAGTTCTCTCTGATGAGTGCTCAGTGCTAACACATGCAGAGACTGGCGTAGATGTAAGAATGCCAGCCGTGGGAAGGAGAGTAACAACCGTTCTGCTGAGAGATGTGAAGGGTGGCATCCCTCTGCCGTGCCTTTAAAATTCCCTCTGCCCTTTATTCACAAATGCCAAAATAATTATGGCATCATATTTCATCCTTTTACATAAAGTAACTGGGAGGTCTCTGTGAATACTGTTTAAAAGGACATCATACTTCGTTTGAACACATCAGTAAAGAAGATTTTATACTACATTTCATCCATTCTGCTTGAACTAATATATTCACATTTCTTGGTGTAAAATGAATGATATGGCGTCATATCATTCATTTTACACCAAGAAATGTGAATATATTAGTCATATCGTTCTTTAAATATTCAAAAATCGTGAAATTTTATTTGACATTCCTCTGGATGTAACAAAATGCAGATGTTTTGTGTTATATACACCTCCCAGTCACATGATGTGCTTTATCAAAGCCAGAATCTCAGGTGTCATTGCTGTGAAGTGTGAAATGATGTACCAGGTGGCAGTGTCTTGTTTCTAAGCAACAGTGCCCTGTCACACTGTCAGCTGTCAGCAGACCATGCCCCAGAGCCATGTTCTGTCTTCAGCACACACGTAAGCATGTATGTTCAGGTACATATCTACAGGTATATATGTTCATGTATCTTCCTTTGCTTACTGCACACTTAAATAGGGTTACGTTAAAATACGTATATAAACACACTGATATATACGCCATATATATAATTTAAACACACACACACACACACACACACACACTAGTGAAAAGTTTGATTTGACACACCCAATCAAATGCCTTAAATTGGACCACGGAGTGGAGGAACACCAGCCAACAAAAGCTTAGTACATGTGGAATGGAAACCCCTTCAGGACTGTTGGAAAAGCATCCCAGGTGAATATTACTAAACCTTGTTGAAAGAATGTCACAAGTTTCCAAAGCTTTAGCAAAGCTATTTCAAATAATCTAAAATATAACAGGATTTTGAATTTTCCAACTTTTTCTTTTGATTCCTGTATAATTCTACATTCTAATTCTACATTTTTTGTTATTTTACAGATATTGTGGCTTCTAAAAGGTAGACAGTTAAGGAAATTAAGAAACCGTTCACAGTTCAACACCAGCAGAACAACCAGGCAGTTAGAGCCTAAATGAGAGGTTGAAAATTAATGTGCATGCTCACACACATGTGCACGCATGCGTGCGCGCGCTCACACACAGGCACGCGCGTACCTCTGCTCATTAGACGTCTGATTATGCTCCTGATGGCAGAACCATTGCCTTGCTTTGTGTTCCTCTCAGTGCCTCAGCTGGAGCTAATCACACCAGCACTTGTGAAACTGTTGCAGTTAACTGTTGCAGTCCTCATTACCTCATTTCCAAAATGATCCCTGTGAGTCAGAAATAAATTGTTCAACAATGCATTATGTCAAAGATGACAAAAAGGAACATTTTTCACTTAGTGTATATATATATATATATATACTGTATATATATATATATATATATATATATTCTTTAAATATGTATGGAAAAATGTGCAGAGTAGTGCTATGTAAGTTGAAATAGCTTTTTTTCCTCCCAAATTTACTGAATCAATATGTTGCCAGTAAATTGCAGAAACATTAATAAGTGTTAATATAATCAGACATCTAAAGGAATGTCAGGCCTATATGTGCACAGCCTGTGACATGCATGGCTATAGCTACTGCTAAACTGGCCACTAGAAAAGATCAATGTAAAAGTCATTATCAGCAGACACAAAGAGAAATAACACACCTGGAGAACCATGTTTCTGGATGAACCTGGGCCCTGATACACACACAGGGCTCTGTATTGTAATTAAAGCCAGGCTGTTTTTCTCATTTTAATTCATCTCGCTCAGGCTGCAGCTCAGATGCAGCATGGAGACTTGGAGACACCTTCCTTCCACAGCTGCTGTCAGTGCCACCTTCTCACACGTAAACCACTTCCTGCAGCAAGCTCTGAGGAGCTGTCACCTCTCATTTGCTTTCTTCTCATGAGGTTGAGACACAATGTAACTGCAATAAATTTTATCATCTTCCATCTGATGTCTGGTTGGCGTAAGCAACCATTCAAAACATTGTGAAATGTATAGTGGACATAAAACGCAAAAAAAGACCTGTGGTTATTACTACATTATTACTGTACTTATTACTATGCTATTACTGCAGTTATTACTATGTTATTACTGTACTTATTATTATGCTACTGCTGCAGTTATTACTATGCTATTACTGCAGTTACTCTTTTGACGACTCATTAAACAAGTTCCCTTTGCAGAACCTTCTCTTTCTTTATCTCAGTGATCTAGTTATGTTGTACAGTTGTAGAGCATTCACCGGTGTAAGCACACCATTGTATCTTTTTGCAAATAACAATTTTGAATGTAGCAGAATGAAAACACATGTATTATATGTGTATTATATTGTGAGAGCAAATGAAATAACGAAATAAACTGGAATTTGTAATCAGGTTTAGAAAGTTTTTTTTTTACCACCTGTTAGTCACTGCCATGATTAGATGCATCTGAAAAGGTGTGTAATAAAAGACCAGTATTTCCAAGCTGAATGGAACAAGTGCATGCTGAGAACTGATTTGGCTGTTCTGATGTGGTCTGTGAGACCATTGGCCTGTGCTTCTCTATTCTTTCAGTGAATGCTCTTTGAAACTATGACTCACACAAAGGGAGGTCAAGTGTGCCATTAAGGACTATGTCTCCTTTGGTTCTGCTACATAGGAACTGTGTTAAATCCATTCCACTTTGTGATGTGCTATGAGGCCGGCTAATGTTCACTCCAGAAAACTATTGTCTTCAAATCTCATGTGTTTTAATGGTCCACGAACTCAAGAGTGAAAACCCACTGCTGTTTGTAACGCTTGGCAATTAGGTACACTGTGGTGCATTATGACAAAGGCAGCTTTAATTGCCTAAGTGCAGTCACATCCCAGCAACAATACTGACATCAAGCAAACCAGTGCTCTTTCCTACTGACAACAGTACAGATGCTAACGATGCTAACGCCTCGTGCCTATGACCGCATCACAATCGTGCTGATATTTGACAAAAATAGCATTCCCTCTCATGTGATATTGCATTTATATATAAAACACCATTCAACTTATTCTATGATAATCCATTTGACAAAGTTATTGTGTTTAATTATACACTGCTTATATACTGTAACTACCTGGGTGACACTTTGTCTTATTATTAAACACATGATATCCATTGTCCTTTTCAACAAAAGCAGTCCTTGCCTTTTCCAACAGCACCATCTGTCACCCTGAACTCTGTTACAACCTAAACCCAAATTAGAAAATATTAGTACATAGCATCTGAGCAGCGTGGTCTTGTCTGAGAAGCTTACAGCCCAGTCCTGTGTTCTTTGGGACAGTTACATCAGCACCCCTTCTCTTTTGGTATCATTCTTGTGTACAGGTGGAATCACATTTTCAAACCAGAAATTGTAAATACATCCTCCACTATTTTTTGTTTCTTAAAAAAACTGCATTTTATTGCATACTGTGCTGTTGATTCATTAGCTCAGAAGCACTGAATTGTGGGTATTATCTGTATATCAAGTCTATTGTTTGTCCCATGGGTGGAACAGTAGTACAAGTGTATTATTGACCTTGTTTTATTACTAGCATGTAGTACATTAATTGTAATCATGTATTAAAGGTAAATATTAAACTGGAATATGTGATCCCTAACCCTACATACTACAAGTATTTTCAGTTTGGAAAATCAGGCAGCTCTTTGGACTAGTAGGTAATTACGTTTATAAAGTACAGCCTGTGCTTTTCTTTATTTTTGACATGTGCCAAACTGCTCCTTGACACACCGAAGACGCGCCTGCACCAGGCTCCCACACACACATCACTGCATTACTCACGTTGACCTCTTAGCACACCTGCACTGAATTGTGTAATCATTACATGCTAATTAAGACTCATTCCTCCTCAGTCCCTGTCCAATGTTCACTTTAATTTTAGTTTTAGCATTCAGGGCTCTTTGGATTTCTTGGTCAGGCTTTTGGTTTTCGGATTGAGGACTTTTGAAATTGTTGATATTCTTGTTCTGTGGCCAAAATTTTGGATTTTTGAATTTGGGGTGTTTTGTGTCTCTGGATTGTTACCCCTTTTGCTGGGAACTTAAGTATGATTTCTGGACTTCTGCATATATAATTACACTATGCTGTTGTGAAAACTAAGGTTTGAAGTATAAGTTTTATTATATATGTTGATTAACACAGAAATCTGACCAGTCTTTTGGCCAATAAAACTGTTCATCACTAATTGTCCAGTTGTACGTGTTTAGTATTTATATTTAGTTATTTTTCATCAGTGACTATGCTGAAATTTTTTGTCTCAGCCTGTCAGTAAAGCTGCATTTTAATTTTGTTAACATTTTTGTCATAGAAAATGATGACATAACTTAGTTTTTTATCAGCAAATTAAACACTTTCTATGGGCACTTTCTATGGGCAGTGATACAGCCTGTGTTTGTCAATGCAGTGTCATTACACTATAATGCCACTTTCGCACCTACATCTATTCTTGTTCCTCTATTATAAGATCAGAGTAGTAGATTAGTGGAACATGGATGCAAACGTGTCCAAGTCCAGATTCATTAGCGCTAATAAACCACCTCACAGAGCTGGAAAAACCACATGACAACAAAACTCATTAACTCCATCACAGATTTCAGGCTTCTCTGTTCATCTGCCATTTAAGATCATGTGCTAATGTCAAAACAAATGATTAGGGGGAGGAGCTACATAATCAATCAGTAAATGTCTGACATTTATTCTAACTAGGGCATAGTTGAGAAGAGATGTGGATTGGTGGAATACAGTATCTGTGCTAACACTTTAATTACCTCCTGCTAAATTGTTATAAAACACTGCTTAAATAAGCTCTGATAATTCATTTGTCATGTTGCTAAACGGTGCTAAAGATATATGATTTATAATTTTTTTTTTCACTGACTGTTTTTTTTTGACAGGAGAGTCCATTCAAGTCACACAGTTGTAGGCTAGACATCTGAAGGTATGCTGTGGTATCTGGCACCAAGCCGTCAGTAGCAGATCCTTTAAATCCTGTAAATTCAGTGGTGGGGCCTCTATGGATTGGACTTGATTTTCCAGCACATCCCACAGATGCTTGATTGGATTAAGATCTAGAGAATTTGGAGGCCAAGTCAACACCTTGTTCTCATTATTGTGTTCCTCAAACCATTCTTGAATATTTTTGTAGTGTGGCAGAGTGTGTTATCCTGCTGAAAGAAGCTGCTGCCATCAGGGAATATCGTTTCCATGAAAGAGTTTTTTGGTCAGCGGCAATGTTTTGGTAGGTGGTATGTGCCTTCTTCCCATAGTGTATCCTGGTGCCATCTCTTCCCCAGGTAAGTGACACACACACATCCAACCATCCACATGTAATAGAAAACGTGATTCATCAGACCAGGACACCTTCTTTCATTGGTCCAGTTCTGATTCAATCTGCCCATTGTAGGTACTTTGGTAGTGGACATAGGTCAGCATGGCCACTATGGCCGGTCTGAGGCTACTCAACAAACTGTGTTCTGACACCTTTCTACTGGAACCAACATTAAATTTTTCAGGAATTTGAGTTACAGTAGCTTCTATTGGATCAGATTTCGTGGACCCGTCTTTGCTCCCCACATGCATCAAAGAGCCTTGGATGCCCATGGCCCTGTTGCTGGTTCACTGGTTTTCCTTCTTTCCTTCCTTTCTTCCAGTTGCTCTGACCCAGTCATCTAGCCATCACAATTTGGCCCTTGTCAAAGTCAATCAAATCCTTTATGCTTTCACATTTGTTCTGCCTTCAATACATCAACATCGGGGACAAAATGTTCACTTGTTTTGGAAATCACTTTGCAGCTAAGTGTCATGCCCTAGATTGTCATTTAGCCCTAGCCTCCCTTTGTCCTCTAGGTGTCATCCTTCCCCGTGTTTCTTGTTCGCTGAGTCATTGTGGTCCTGTCGTTAGTGCTTTCCATCCATGTCCCATTTCCTCTTTCTCTTTATTTAAGCACTCCTCTTGTGCGTTACTCCTTTGCTGATTATTGAAGTGTAGAGTACTGTGTAGATGTGCCTTGAATGTTGTTTCACTTTGTATTTTAGTCCTGCACCCACTTGTAACCCTGTTTGTACCAGTTCTGGATCCTTAATAAACCTCTCTTTACCGCATTTGAATTTTGCCTCTCCCCCTTATTCTCAAAATGTTACAACAGGTCAGCTGCTAAGATTTATGACAACATTTATGAGTACTTAGAGATTGCTCATTAAACATTTAAGCATTAAGTAATATGTCTTTAAAAATGAGAAAAATAACGCATGCATATAAGTGCAACAATAGAAAGGCTAGATGGAGAATCAATATTGCAGAAATGTTATTTGTCATTCATTATAGTCTGATATGTAGTTCCAACAACAGAGGATATTTAATCTTGTGCTTGAATCATAACTCTTCATCTGAAGAAAATAACCATGAGCCTGTTATTCAGTGAGCTGTGACTCTATCACAGTTATAGCTTTCTGTCAGTCAAGGTCATTGTGGTTTAATTAAACAAGAGGAAAGATCTCTCATTTCTCTCTTCATCTTCTCAGTATTCAGGCATGTGAGCTTCAGGTGTTTGATAACCAGTCACGGTGGTTCTGGCTTGCACTTCCTCACCTGTTCAGGACGCTGTAATCACTGAAGCACTGCATGTGAAGGCTGATGCAGATGAGCCAGAGGAAATTAACACTGTGGAAATCCCTAACTCATGATCAGTAATAACAACTGCATTCTTTTCCTTGAGGTGCATTGGCTATTTGAATAATTTCCTTTTCTGAACAGAGCTCCTTTTAGTACTGCATGTGTCATTATTCCATTTAGTTACGAATTTTCCCATACAGTCTGCATTTTTACACATGTGTACTGGTACACACATACATGAACATATGTTGCCACGGATTTCAGTGCTCGGTGAGCTAGAAGGAAAATTAGAAGGCACAATTCACCTGCACTATTCTCCACTTCTGTAAGGCTATAAATAGTATTAAAATACTACTTAAAATACTGCTGCACAGCTTGAACACACTTATCAGAGCACTGCAGGCACCGGGAGCCAAGACCGAGAGATGCCTGTCATAATTTAGGGTTGATTTCGGGATAAAATTTAGAGATGATTACATTGTGAGGTGTTTAAATATTTGCTAAAAACTGGTTAAACAATGTATTTCTAAGGTATAGAAACATTGATATATTTTAAAGCATCTGTATTATAAAAGTATTTTGTGGTTATACATTTTAATGTGCCCTGCCATATAAAAAACATACAGTATGTGCTGTATTTGTCTATGGAGTTAATAATATGTTAAGAGCTCATATTATGGCAAAACTGTAACATCATAATTTGGCCTTTTCTGGGTAAACAGCACTTTAATATGGTGAAGCTTATTACTCTGCTTGAAAAATCATTTGTATATATAAGAAGCAGTTGCCAAGAGAGAAGTGCATGCAAATTAACTATGCATATTTGCTAGAAAACCTTAATTTAGTATAAGGGTTTTAATTCAAATGTATTGTGTGGTATGTAATGCACATGGATAAAATAATGACTGGATTTTTTTCCTACTGTTTAAGGTGTGCTTTTGAAAATTGTGCCACTGAAAATATATATTAGGTTTCATGTGAAAGCTCCAAACTATTCCATAAAAAATATTTAATGTTGTCGAATTTAAATTTGAATAAAATTAACTTTTATTTATATCGTTATTAATCCAAAATACAATCTGTAAACCTCTACTTTAATTTGGTTGACTTTACATTGCTACCAGTTTAACTAAAAGAATAAGCAATTTTAATTTGCATAATCGTGGGATATTCTGTTCATGGTTATTGTTGTCCTTGATCCTATTAACAAAAAGTTACCTTTTCTTCAACTCCATCTGTTCAGGATCATTCCAGGAAAACATGTACTGTAGGTGCCAAGGACAATACAACCTTACACTCAAGCAGTTCTATCCTGTCATAAAAATGAAATACAGAATAACCCGACTATTATCTCTCATATACAGCTTTTGGTTAGAGTATGCTTAAACCACGAGGTTAATGGTTAAATACGCAGAAAATCAGGTTCACATTTAGGGCAAAAACAACATCAGTCAGAACCATCTTCACATGACGAAAACATTGTGCTCATCTTAAATGAGATGGAAAGTGGTCTGAAAATCGCTATACAACCAGTGCTAAGCAATCCAGGCACTTTAGTCCAAGACCATAGAAAGTCCCAGAAGGCTTTGCAGGTTCCTGTGAACAGTTTTCAGCATGTTGTCCTGCGTCGCTTTTGTGTGACAGTAGTGTTGAGGGGGGGCTTCACACAAGAATATTCCAAGACAGTGTTTTCCATTAAAGAGCACACAAAGGCAAGCTTTTTTGAAGGCACTCCTTACGCACACCTTTGCTGTAATGTAGTCTCGTGGTTCTTGCTTTTACAATTGTATATTATATTCCGCTCACAACTTTTTGCTTCTGACTTTTCATTTTAGTTGAAGTGAGGCTTCACAGCGTTTTTACTTTTCATTTATGTACTCCAGTAACTCAGTTCATTTCACGGACGTACAGTTTTAGGAACAATCAATATTGTCGTTTCTGATGTGAAGGTGTTTGCAATTAATCCTAAAACCACTAGTGCAAAGTTGTACTGAAAGCCCATACTTGTACACTGTATTGATTCCTGGCAAGGAAGAAAGCAGAATAGTAATTAACCCCCCTCCCCACCCCCTTCTCTCTCAGGCAGTTATTTGGGAATTAAATGTATTTTGTTTTTTGGCTTAGTCTCTTAGCACCCTTTTACATTACCAGTAGGTTTTTGAAGTTTGAAGATATTCCAATAAAAAAATTTAGGCTATGATGATAAAATAACGTTTTTCTTAATAAGGCTGTTAGTACTATAAAGTGGTAGCCATGGTAACCACTGTTACAAAACATCCATGTTGCTCATTCTTGTTTCAATCTGTTAAGCACTTTCAGATGACAACGTTAGCAGCTGCCCATGTAAAGTCTCTATACATGCAATATCCCTAAATAATTATCACTGCTTCCTACAATGGGAGATTGAACAGATGTACCAAGTTTAACATCCTGACTTTAATGAAATTCATGCAGCAAGATGAAAAGGACTAATTATTTCCATGTTATTATTCATTAGTAACATTTTTTGCCCTTAACTGACACCCAGTTGTTTTCTTGTGTACCTCACTGTTGCTATGGTTTCTTGCACATGGCTCATAAGCTGTAAAATGATTAAGGCACATTGGCCTTTCTCTCTTGTGAGTTTGTCAAAAGCATTTGTTGGGGTGACCAGCAGAACAAATGTACACAGAATTGGGGGCATGGGGCTGTCAGGTGCCTGCCTCTGTAAGAATGCTAAAATAAATTCAGGGACATTTCAGAACAAATAGTTGTTTACTGTAATACAAACAGGCCGGATTTCTTTCACCCATATACAGCGTATGGTAATAAGTGTATTTGGAATCTACACATGTCATATCCTCAGAGTGAAGAATTCTCAATTTGTCACAGATCAGTCAATCCCAGCTAGTTCTCAGCCTCCAATCATCAGACAGATCACACCTGGCTAAAGTCTCATGAGGATTATGTTGACGTTTTCAATTCACTAGCACAACTAGCCTTTTATACACAGCCCCGCTTTATATACTTTTGAGAGGTATTGATTAGTGACAGCAATTTTCAGTGGGTGTGAGTTTCTATTGGATTGTCTGTATTCTTTGTAGCTCCTTGTTAGCTGCCACCCCCCTCGCCCCCCTTTCTTATTTGTAACCATTTCTGCTATTTGGTCAGGTATCCATGTCTTTGAAATAACCGGAATATGTGGCTTATGATTACTTCTGCCTGTCTGTTTCTTGGGCCACACGTGCCAGATAACAGTTAACAGTTTCTTTGGATTTCAGTACTGGAAGCAGAATTAAACTGAGTGCTCTGTGCATGAATCCTCAGTCGTGTCCATTACCTTTTTTTTGGAAACAAATTCTTTTTGCTTCAGACATTTACCTGAAACTTTCTGCGTGAGTAATTCTAGCATCTTCCTTTCTATGAGACCTATCGGCTTTAAATGACTAACGCTTCGGAGAGGAAGGCACAGGAGGTGTGGATAGTCTAAGTGCAGAAAGGGCTTTATTTACAGGAGCCAAGTCAAAAAGGTACACATGAGAGACTAAAGAGAAGCACACGTGGGAACATAAACGACAAGGTTAGAATCGGGGAGCAAGAGCCAAATAACAGAACGGGGAACGGGGAGCACAGCCAGCACTAGAACCACAGATGGAAGCCTAACAAATTGTAACGAAAGTGTGGGAAGACAAAGCTTAAATAGAGCATGATACCAACCCAACCCAGGTGTAAACACTGGTGTAATAAAATTAGGAACAAGATGTACAGCAAGCCTAGATATACAAGAAACTAGACAAGCCACAGAACAGAGAAATAAAGGCAAACCCAGAGCAGACATGAAACCTAGATAACTCAAAACTAGATGAGCTAGAAATGACAGAACTACACAGCTGTGAGACAGAAACCATGACAATGACAGGGTTTCCTAATAAAACTTGATGAATGCATTGCATCCTAAGATTTAAACACTCAACAACTGCATTTGTTGATGTTTTACAGCAAGAACAGTTTACACAGCAAACAGTTCAATGGATAAAAGGCTGATGAGAAAAACAATATTTTATTTTTATTTAACAAAACAGTCTTCAGTATTTAATACTAATTAGCTGATGGCTGGAAAGGGACACCGTTCACATGCCTGTGGAACCACTTTGTTTTCTCTTTTTTTTTTTTTTGTTTTCTCTAAATTTTCTGTAAACTATTCATTTAGAAAATTAGCTTTGTGCTGTAAAATAAACATCTTAAATATTTTGCTTTTCATATGTCTCCCGTTAGTCCATTTAAACGCTTACACGAACTGTAGATAACTACAGCCCCAGCCTCCAGGAACCTATTAACCTGATTACTTTGACAAGAACTTGACGGTTCGTGTGGACCTTGATGAGGCTGTCTAATCTATGTTCATCTGACTGTAAGACAAAAAACAGAAACTGTTTTTTTTTCTTTTCGTTCGTAATATATGCATGAGGCCAACAATTGTATAGCTTGCTTGTATGATAACAAGACTAGGGAAAACTAACAAATGCTCCCATACATAGATAAGCAGTGTGAAATGAAACTGCTCCTCAAAATGTAATTTCATAATGACAGCAACTGCTAGTGTTAAAGTTTTATGAGATTTATGTTACATAAACCACGCTTTAAAACACAGTTCAAATGGAAGCTGCTAGACAAAGGACTCACTGCTTGTGTCTTGTTTTCCCTAGCGTCAGTTAGCAGCCTTCTGAAAACCTAACCTGTCCATAACAAAAATTAATGTTTGCAGAAATAGCTCCTTAAATTCATGAACGGCACTGGACACTATAAAATTAGGCAGTTTTTTACATAATTTATATGTATATTATTATATAATCATTTATATAAATATTACTACTATTCTAGCATACAGTGATTATAGAATGCCTTTACAAGTAAAAAAAAAATTCATTGTGCTCCATTTTGTATAAACAAACACATGAACATGTGGCTCTTTTTACCCCTGATCCAAGTCCTTTTACCCTCTTACCTAACGGTAAAATACAAGTTTCTTACAATGAACATTTCATTAAGTGTGTTGTCTTAAAACACATATATTGTGGGCCAGAAATACATTGAGCACATTATCCATGGCATTTATGGTCATCGTGGAAAGTTGTGCATCAGTATCTAAAAACAGCTGGCTGATAACATGGCTAAACATGTCAATTTACTCGTATGTTATATAAGGGATAAGGCAGTGTGAGGCGGGCAGTTCCTCGTGAGCTCCCATCCCAGTCAGGACAGCCTACCGTGTCAGCACAAGGTCGAAGGTTAAAGGCAAACAACAGCATGGAGACTGTCGAGAACCAACAGAAGGAGAAACAGCTAAACCTCATTTCTGTTTCACAGTCATTCTATATGAGTGCAAATATAACTGCAGGACAAAGTCAATATGTGCTTTTAATAAAGAGCTGAAAAAACTACTGTAATATTATCATACTCTACTGCGAAGGCTAGTCGATCGCTGCGCCGTGGTTAGCCTCTTCTATTATGCTCATATTTTTAGGATTAAAAACAGGCCCAAACCTGCTTATGTAACTGTAATGATGATGTTAATATTAGCGACGCTTGCTAATATACACAAAAGATATTGTGTATCTCCTCCCATCCTATTAAAATAGCAGTACACACGTAATTGCTGACTAGCACTAATTTGCACATGCTGTCAATGTCCCACACTGTAGAGCAGGAGCTCCCGGCAGCTGAATAATCAACCAAACAAGGTAATTACATATCTGTGATGTCATACGCATTGTGTGCTATTAAATCAGGCAATCAATCATTGTTTAAACTGAACACAATATCAGAAAAAGGCGTTTGAAAGCCTAAATTAATGATGACGTATGTTAATTCAACATCATCTCTGACAGGTCACAAGCCATATTTTTGATAAAATAACAGTATTGTACTTGTTTATATATACCACATATAATTTGAATTATATGCTCTGTGTTTCTGTGTATGTCCTGTACGCTTTTTCTTTTGCCTTTTCTCCAGTTTAGACAGGGCAGTTATTTTGGGAAGGCTGCTGTATACTCTTTTCCTTTAAGGCCTGGCATTAAAGGCAGACTACCTTGTATGTATAAGATGCCTCCTACATAACAATGAAATGGACTGCTTGGGTAATTTCTTAAAATTGCCTTTCAAAAATGACTTCTAAAATCCCAAGCACTTTTCTGGTTAGCCTCCACCCTTCATTCACCATTGTTATTTTGTAGACCAAATGTATCTCCTATTAATGCAGACACAAAAACTGATGGTACCTTTGAATCGTGTAAATAAGCATTGCATTTAACAGGAGGTCTTTCTAACAATAATTTCCTACGTCATTTTGAAAGAAGAAACCAGATATCAGTCAATACTGGGCAACCTTGATCACACGTTTTGGTTCTAGTAAAAAACGACTGCAAGATGCATAGAAAGAGGTGTTCAATACCTGTCTTGCCCTTATATGTGTGACCTGCATTTCTGTGTCAAGCTGTTTTTTTCTTCTTTTTCCTGTCAGTGAAAAGGGTTTTTTTTTCTTTATAATACATCAAGATTCATTTTAAATGGTAAGCATATTGTTTAATTACCATAGTTGCTACCAAGTCACATCAAAACAAATTTCAGTTGTGTAATGAAAAAAACAAACAACATGATCAACAGGACAGATAAACAGCCACCGAAGCTCCATACCTGTTTGTGAAACTGAAGATCTACAGAAATAAATTAATTTAACTGATGCTAACAAGTCCGGGACTAACATAACACCTGACTGCTGAGAGGTTACCAAGCAACACCTTGAAATGTAATTTGTTCAGGTTTGAAAGATTTCAGATACACACAGCTGGAT
The DNA here is from genome assembly GCA_025773905.1 of Chitala chitala. Classification (NCBI taxonomy): domain Eukaryota; kingdom Metazoa; phylum Chordata; class Actinopteri; order Osteoglossiformes; family Notopteridae; genus Chitala; species Chitala chitala. The sequence continues at coordinate 14,036 of JABJVR010047348.1, read as the reverse complement.
GGATCAATGTGGTCAACATCAGTGTCTTCAAACCAGCACTCTAGTGAGAGAATATATGGCTAATCCCTATTTTGGAGCCCAGGGTTACAATTTAAAGCAGACTATACCCCATTAGCTAAAGACAATTTTTGTAATTGTTTTCTACGTTATTTCTATTTCTGTTGCACATGGGTCCTTGTGTATGGATTTTTTTTTCCTCCACTCTGCAATACCCCTGTCTACTGTGCAATAGCCATATTGTACTGTAACATGGTCTTTTGTATTGTAAATAGTCTTATATGTTATTTCTCGTATCGTTATTATTTATTGTTCTTTTACATCACCCACTGGAGCAACAATTTCATTGTACATAGTGCAATGACAAATAAAGGCATTTGATTTGATTGATTAATTCACTTTCATATGTAAAAGCAGACTTGCCAAATTGTTTTTGTAAAACTTCACTCTGTATGTCACCCTGCTCCCGTCTCACAGACCAGGGAAGGAATTTGATCCACACGGGCACAGCAGTTTCTGTGCTAATAACGAGAATCAAGGGACGCTGTCAGGGCAGCTAGCCTGGATCAAGACAACCTGAACCCTGGGATGCAGCAGGATAAGAGCTGTGACCAGATGGAAGCACATTCAGCAGCCGTAATGCACACTCGACGGCCACATCTGCAGCACCAGCGCGTACGGAATGTCTTTGTGCTCCAGGAGATCATTGTAATCCGGTCAAGATGGGCGAGAGCAAAGAAAAGTGATTTTATGAAATAAACTAAAATTACATGCTTGCTGTCCAGGCTTGATAGCTTGCCAGAAAAAAAAATTTATGTGGATTAGATTTTTTGCAGTGATGAGAAGACGGTTTTGATACAGTTAAATTTAGAGCAACTGTCACAGGATAAAGGGGAGTTGATGACAAAGGACTAACAATATTAAGGCTGGATCCAAACTACCTGAATACAGAGTGCAGCTGCTATATGCAACACAACCAGGACCCACAGCAAGTGATAAAATTAGAACAGAGGAATGACTAGAGCAGACACAACAGCAAGGCACAAGGAGAGAATAATCAGAGACAAAATATTGTAATAATGAAGCTGCACGACCATCGACTCTCGTGTATTTCTCAAAGGTCTTTTAAACATCAAACAGCAGAATATACAGCATATTACAGAGTGAAAACAACAGGGCGTTTTCAGGTGATCTAATGAGTAATTTTATTAAATCCTCTGGAACTCCGGGTGGCCTTGTTGTTAAACATGGAAAATAGAGTAGAATTATGGGGGCTTTAGAATATGTACCGAAAACAGTTATACAGCTATGGAATATATAATTTATATAAATATTTTGTGTTATGAAAATGTCATCTGTTCACATTGTTTTTATTGAGCATAGAATATTTGAAAGTTAAAATGCAAAAAAGCCATTTGCACTGTTATCATATAAAAAGGGAATGCAATGACCATAATGTGCTATAAATTACTGACATCAGTAATATTCGTTATTATCACATTACTCAAAAGTGTTTTTTAGATTTTAAAAAGCAGCATTATTCTTGTTTCCCTGTTAAGTTTATTTTTTCATTGGCAACTGAAATGTGTGTAATCATAAAATGTTACTCTAATTTAGAAAGAGGCTGACACCACTGCTGTGTAGCAGGTACAGACTCAGTGTTATACGTTTTACTGCACAACGCTGAGCACTAATACCAGGTGTGAACATATTTCACTTTTCTAGAAGTGTCTAAGGCTGGAGGTTGTTTCTTGTTCTTATGAAAACACATCTGTTTATTTAGAAAATGAGTAACCATAGTAAAACAGGAGCCATGTGGCATTTCACCACAGGTAAATCTGACAAGACATACCAGGTCAATGTCTGCAATGGCATTTTTTTACCACTTTAAGGAACCCATGGAACCCATGTACTTTAAACACTTCCAAATCATCTCCACTCCATTAACATATTTCATCTTTCAGTCAGAGAAGTAAGTATACTGTGCTGGTATTGATACGTGCTCTGTATGAACCGTTTATGTACACAGGCGTAACACAGAGACACTGTCTCACAGTGTTTCAGTGGCTAGCAGTGCTATCTTGCACTTGCCAGATTCATTGGTTTTATTACAATCTTCAGCATGTCTGTGGAGTTTGTATGTTCTCACCGTGCATGCAGGCATCTTAGTGATCGTTTCCTCCCACAGTCCAAGGATATACAGGTTATGTGGACAGGGAACTCTACTTTCCCCTTATTGTATGTGCAGCGATGGGCCAGTGCTTTGCCCAGGGCTAACACAATGTCTTATACTGCCTGGGATAGGCTCCAAACCCCCGCATGAGCTGGTCTAGGACAGATTGCTAGTGAATACAGGTAACCACAATGCTAATTACTGTAAACGTTCAGCGCTAGGCAACGGTTTGCCATTCTTGTAAAGCCTCTCTCCACTTATCGTTTTACATTTGGTGGTTTCACTTGCTGTGTGTTTGGGCTTTTGTTTAAATTGGCTTGACTCATTCTTCATTTCACATGCAGACATTTCTCCACTGGCATTATTTGCAGCTTGTGGTCCTTTTGGAATTTTGTATATTATTCAACTTTCATTTGTATTCACTTGCCCTTTCTGTAGCAACGGAGTTTTTTACGGGTTGGGCTGTCCAAGTGCCAGCTGTCCTCCTTTCAAAGCTGGGTTTGGGATTACATTCCACGACCGCATCACAAACAAAAAATCACTATGACAAAGCGGCCTGCAGAAGCTGGAAGACACAATTGTTTGTGTGTACCCAACGGGCCACGTGCTAAGCATACCATGCTGCCACTGGTCCCAAGACTGCAATGAATCAAAAGCCCAAAAATGGCAAAAGGAAGCAAGGACACCTACTGGAAGTACGTTTTCAACTTTAAAAGTTTATTAAAATCATTCGTCACCTAAACTGCATCCTTCAGAAATGCCATGAAGCAGTACACGGTGGCAGCCTTTCTCTAATAGCTGAAGGATGAGAGTATCACACACAACTAGCTAATACACTCAATTTAGGATGGATTATGGCCAACATAAGTTGTCCTGATGCTCATCACAGCCAACAACTTCCGAACGTCCTGCTCCACATCATCAGACAAAGAAGCACAAAGTAAAACAACACACACGTGAAACACACGTGTATCATTTAATATACTTTAACATACCATAACATGGCTGAATGGAGTTAAATGACAAATGGAACATGCAGCTTTTTTACAGTCTGATACAGCTGAGGTTATTATGCCAAACACACAATTGTTACGCAGAGGTCTGAAATGGCACCTGACTGTTTGTACATTGTTGTATATTCCATAAATACTCTGTGTGGTGTTTCAGCACTCATGTCTGTAGGTGTAATTGATTTGCCACAGGTATACGGCCAAACCAGAGCAGTAATAAGGAAAGTTCAAGTATTTTAAAGCCTCTCTTGCTCTGCTTTATATAGAGTTATGAATGTTGCAAATAGACATTAAACAAGGCTGTGTATCTTGTTCACATTTATAATATAGTGCCTTCCCTCCTCACAAAGTCGCTGCCAAATATACAGAGCAGAGCTCATGCAAACCTCTCTTTGGACCTGTTAAACCTCCATTGAGATTCAAGGTTAGTTTATTTGTCATATGTGTGTTGAAACAGGGTCAACAATACAATGAAGTGCTTTGGACGAGAAGAGCCAGTCAACTTAGCGATTAAAAAAAAAAAACATCAAAGTCGAAGAGAGAGGAAGAGGAGAATGAATATCGCCACGAAATCCTGCCCGGTGCTCTTTCATTTCACTCTTCACCTTTTCTGAGTAGATGTGGGTGTAAGAGCTGTCAGAGAGAATAAGAGGACGCCTGGCTGATTTCTGCAGCTGTGTGTAGTCCGGGGAGCAGGGAGCAGCCCGCTGTTATCTTAATGCCTGGTGGCGTCTGGCCTGCTACCCTTCCCACATCCCTAATTCATTTCCTCTGTCCCCAGGCTCAAAGAGCAGCAGGGCTGCGAGTCCTCATCTGTCCTTTGTTTTCAGAGTTGGGCAATAATTGCTGCCGGCTGAGCACCGCCTCGCTGGAGGATGCTGAAAGGTTGCGTGGGATATGCTGATGGTTCACGGAGGCCATTATGATGTGAAGATCTTGTGTAAGGTGGTAATATGACAATATTTTAATATCACGTGGCATCCTTTAATGCCAGCTATAGGTTTGACCCCTACACAGAATGACGGGTGTCATTGCTGCTCATCTGAAAAAAAAAAAAACTTTAACATATAGGCTTTTTTGTAATCTGTGAAGGTTGCAAATCTTTTTGTATTTTGAGTAACTCAGCTTGTTATTATGTTGTGTACCATATTTTTAATTACAATATAATTGGCACAGCAGCTGCAGTGAGCAACTGAGAGGCTGTTTGACAATGCTGAAGGGTGCCGGAACGGCACGGCCAGTAAAACTGTGCATATAGACTGTACTCCTCCCCACCCCCGTGTGCTTCGTGTTTGAGATTTAAAAATGGCACGTCACTCTTTACTGGTATCTACATGCATAACGCATTAACGCTGGCAGCCTGGCGGCTCAATGGGTAGAACATCAGGCTGGGATGAGGAAGGCTCCTGATTCAAAACCCCGCACAGTCAGGTGTGGCCTTGACCAAGACACCCAGCGCCAGCTCACTGTAACATGTATGTGAAATGTTGGAAGTTGCTTTAGATGAAATGCTAAATGAATAAATGTAATTAACAGTAAATTTAAATCTCAGTTTTGAACTTCACATTTTTCTGGCGTACAACCTTGAAACATTTATACACACACATCCTGGTACACATACGCTTTGCAATTACACCAACATAAGTTTGTACAGTGGAGGCATACAGTACATGGCAAAGCGTGGTTACGTGTTTCCCCAACCGTATACTTAGTATCCTTCATGCCTTACTTGATTGTCTCTGCAAAACATATTGTGAATTTATAACAAATTGTGTGCCAGTCTCGCTTTTCAGAGATATTATAGTGAGTATTCACAGCTATGATTGCTCATGAAATATTCATCATTTAAGTGGGTGGCGTTAGTTAAACTTGAGCTATTTTGTATTTGTTACATTTTTGTGTGTTTGTCTTTGTTAGTTTTTTTAATGACTTAGTGTTCATGTCTCTGGGACAGGACCGATGTGTTTTATATATTCGCGGTACGTTACGTGCATCAACAGCTTAAGAAACTGCGATGTTTTACAACGGGAGCGCTGTTGCTGGGGATAACGTGATATTTTCGCAGTCCAGACAGAAAACCGCCCCCCCTCCATGGTCCCTTCTGCTGAAATTGGTTTCAACTGAAAAAAATGAACGCTTCTCCAACGCGGTTAATTTGTTTTTGACCCGGTAACTGCGGTAGGACAGTCGTACGTCTCACTGCGTCCTAAATCAGTGGAGTGGCACTTCTCTCTCCGCTGTCAGGCACGATAATTACTCTTGCAGTATCATCTTAACATTTCTGATGAGTTTTACTCTCTGTTTGAAAGGCACCTGGAGAAGAAAAATTAAGAAGAAAAATGCTTCTCCCAAGTATAACACTTTAAATGAAATTATTTTAAAAAATTATACAGGCATTTAGGTGTGATGAGTCAGTCAATGGAACTGGTCCAAACTGGCATCACAAGCGCTTGGCTGCTGTTGTGTCAAATTTAAACACTATCTTGTTTTCTTTGTGGTTATCATCCGTCTTATAACTTGATATTTTAAATATTCACAAAGTACGTATTCAGCAAATTTAATAGAAAGAAAAAACAACAATAATATAGAAAACGTGTTTAAAAAAAGATTAAAAGATCTGTATGTTAATGCATACAGAAATGGCCCTACAATAAAAAAAAAATGTTGAAAGATCTCTCCCAGGAAATAACTATTTGCAGGGAAAAAATAAGTGCTGAAGTCTCTGGCATGTACTGACTCTGACTTATCCACCAGGAATACATTTTAGGGGCTGATATGTGCTGATGCAGTTCAGAACTGGATAGCATGCCATCAGTCTCAGTGTCTGACTGAAGACAAGACAGCGCTGTTATAAGGAGACACCCAAGTGGCAGACTGACGATGGTTTCCCGCAGCTGCCTGTCTGTGAGTGGGACAGACGGTACAGGACATGTCTCAGGCAGTCTGGGGCTCTTCACAGACTCCAGGGAGACCATGATTAAGTGCTCCAAGGAAGAGCAGAGACCTTGATTCCACAGGTGAAACTTCACTTTACTGTGTGTGCAGCAAGAAGTTTCAGAAGTTTGCAGGATGTGGACCGAGACAATGACATCCTCAACGTGAGGGGCAGCTCATTCCACCAGTTAGGCACCAGGTGTTTTTTGGCTGCACCCCCTCTTTTCAGCATTTGTGTAGTTTTTGCAGCTGTTCTTCCTCTGATGTTATGTCCTGTTGTGTCTTTGTGAATACCGTGGTCTTGTTGTTCCTGGACTTGCAGTTTCTGTTAGCTTTGCTTTGGCACTTTGTTTTTTTTAGGGTTTCCATGCCTTTTGGTTCTTTGTGTGAAAACTGTTGGGTGTGAGAGTAAAACTCGTTTTGTTTTGGTTTATGTTTCAAAGTTTGGATTCTGTTCAGTTTTTCCAATGAATGTTCTGCAGTTGGACCTTCCCTCTCTTAGTGTCCTTCTCTGTAATGATGCTGCCCAACCTGATCAGCTCACACTCATTCAGGCTCCATGAATCTTTAAAATTTGTATATTTGACTAAAGTTTTCTCTACTGAAAGGCAAAGCAAGCACAATGTTGCAATGATAAACAAAGACTGTCATTCACCAACCATTCAGAAAAAGAAATTTCTTCTTAAAATGTAAGCAGTTTTCACAAACATTCTGACATTCCTCATTGTTTTATTTTGGGATCTGTTCTTGTGCAAAAACAGAATCTATGCAGACTGACACATTTGAATGCTGAGAAGTTCATGCAAACAACTGGATATTGTATCATACACGATATGCATTTCTTATCTTTTATTTTAGACTAGGAGGGGTGTTTTCTATCAAGAGCCCAGCATACCCAGAACATATCCCTGTTTGTTGCTAAACCAATTAGGTCTTGCCATTTGAATTGAATGTGTCAAAAAATATATATATAAAGCTCACATATGAAAAGCATATGTGCCATACAGCTGGTCTTTTCATTATCCTTTTACAAGTTCTCAAACCTACTACCTGCATCAAATGTGGACATGGTTATGCAGCCATGTAAACACAGCTTTATATCTCAAGAGCTAAAGTAGCACAAATGACAAATTCAACAGTACAAATACAGCACAAATGATGGAGACCAGATTGACTGCAAGTGGAAAACTATGGAATGCCATTTTCATACAGGTAAATGCACGCCATCACACAGGTAAAAATACTTTAGACATGACAGGTGCTAGAACTCTGTAGCATAGCTAACGTGTGGAAAAAATCAGATTTCTGCAGGCCAACCAAATCAACTGTAAATTTTAAAAAATAAAAATAACCTTTTAATGTTTATTCCAAATTTTCTGCAAGTGTACCCAAGTTTACAAGCTGTGGTGTCTGTACTGAAAAGCATTCTTTGTTTAGTCTGTGGTGTTACACATCTCTTATTCTATTCATGGGAACACCTTAATTGTTGGTGCCCATGTGTACAGCACATCATTTCGTTTTTAAATCAAGGTCTGCTGAGTGACGCCAAAGGACAGAAGCTACACCTGACTCTGTATATTCTAGTTACCGGGGGAGTAGATCTGTAGCTTTGTGATCTCAGGACTGTTTGCTGAAATCCCAGAAAAGGACAAGAGCTTTGAGCCTCACAGAGAGATAAATGTCCTCATGGCTTTATGCTATAACGTGTAATAATCACTATTGTAACCATAAGAATAAGAGTGCAGCTTTGCACGTATTCCCTGTCACGCATTATTCCAAGGCGGCCCACACGTCCTCAAAGTCTCGCATTGTGCATCGCTGCTGTGCGTCACCATGGTTACAAAGTTAATTTGCACTGTTAGGGAACTTTATAGGAACAGAATAAATTTATTTCAGGTAGACATGGTCTTTGTAATTGTTCTCCAGAAGATAGATTACCATTATTCATCTAATAAATTTTTATCTTTATGAATGTAACTTTTGTACAGAAAGAATGTAGTTGTTCACATTATACTGTACAGAGTGGCTCTAAAATAGGTTTAATGTTACATATAAGTATGCTGGTTTTCCATTCATCTTTATTATTATTATTTTTGGATATCCACACCTGAGGATATTGGAATATTCAGCAATGGATACTAAAAAAAATAAGTAAAAATACAGATAAAACCCACTGTTCTACTGTATACTGACTTTTGAGCCGTTTGAGTTGGACTTTATTCCATGAAGCACGTCAGTCTTTTGCTGTTATTTGTTTGCTTTTTGAGAGAAAAAACCAAAACCCTAAAATTCTTAAACCAGTTTCTATGGCAATAGCCACAACATGTCCCCATGGCTGTTGAGGGGGCATAAGAAACGTCAAGAACAATAAAAAGATTGCGCCCACCCACCCATCTGGGCATCGCCTTATTATTGTGCAGCACGACTTACACACACGCACACACACATTTTATTTGCAATAACGAAAGCCCGCCTCCAGCCAGGATATTAAACAGAAAAGGCGATGTCTGGTTCACATGGCAGGGAGCACACGGGTTCCACCTAATCCGGCCTTAAACAAAAGCTCTGCGGTTAATATGTGGGAAACTCCTCACTTAGCTCTGTCCTCAGATGACCCTTTCCTTATGTCAACAGCAAAGTATCTGTTCATCTACAGCCTGTGCTTTTAGTGTGGTACATATTATTTTGGTATGGTACATATTGTTGGGGTGGCACGGTAGCGTGGTGGTTAGCACTGTCGCCTCGCACCTCTGGGCCTGGGGCTCAATTCTTACCCTGGGTCTGTGTGCGTGGAGTTTGCATGTACCTGTGTGTTTGCCCGTACACCAAAGTGAGTTACCTTTTAAACATGGCAGCAGAAATTAGTGCAAACCTCTGCATTTACCTCAGACATTCAGAAAACCAAAATGTTGTCATGTTTAACTAGAAGATAAATCTGCAATCACATTAAACCCAACAACAGGCAGTCAATCAAATAACTGAATCATAAAACATTTATGTTTTACACGTCAAGTGTTCATGACAGCTGAATGGATGAGAACAGTTAAAGTGTCAGAAACTGCACTGTTTAACATCCTTTGTGACTGAACCATCATGCTGCTATGAAGACTAAATGAAAACAAAGACGTTTCAACATAATTGCACTGTGTGCATATCAGCAAAATCATGTCATTTAGATTCTGCCCGGAATTTCCACACAGCAAAAATGGCAGTGTTAATTTATCACTGAGAATGTTGATACAGTTTCACTGCACCCATATTAACATTCTCAGGCCAAAACCACTCCCTACTCACTCAATCCCTAGTCACTATATAGGGTATAACAAATAGTGCACTATATAGTGTGCTCACTTAACACAGTAGCATTCAGACACTACCACGCTACTCGGGCAATTTTTCTGCGGCGTTGAGTACGTCGCCGTTGTCTCATAAATAAAACGTAACGAATAGCTGTGGAAAATAAAAGAAAACCAGACACCTACCTACTTATTGTGTAATATCATAAATATATTAATACTATATTTTACAAATGTACTTATAGCTACTGTAAGTTGAGCCTGTTTACAGAAACAGTGCTCCATCGAAATAACTTCTCAATATAAACACCGTGTAGAACTCCTGCTTCTCTACCCTTTGTCACCAAATTTTTCTTTTTTAAGCTCAGTGCATTATTATAACTTTTTTTTTATCGCAATGCATTATTTTTTTAATGCGCAATGTATTATGGTACATAGTGCCAGGTTAGTGGCCATCGGTTGTACGCTACTTTTATGATGCATTGTGGGACATGTTGAGTGCACTATATAGTGGATAGAGTTACTCACTGAACATTTGCACACCATTACAAAATGGCGGACGCATTATAAAGTGCACTATATAGTGAGTAGGGAGTGATTTCGGACACAGCCTCGGTGTAGTTGGAGTTATATGAACACTTCAGGTGTTAAAGTGGTATTTTTGCTGTGCAGGTACTTCCCTAGAAACGAATCACACAAGCAAAAGCAAGATGAGTGTAAGATGAGTACATATTCAAAAGTTTCACGCTCTTAACATCCCACTAAAGATCTTACCTGGAATTAGTAATACGTGAAAAGTTCTTGGAAAGAAACTTGACTCAGAGGTGCAGGTTAGGTGGCACAAACAACAGCAGGCCCTGGAGCCAAACACACCGTATAAACATGTGCTTTAGAAGACGAGGTGACTTTAGTTGCCTTTGTTTGCTTAACGGAATAATCCATTAACATTAGAGAAAATCAACACACCACAGTGGGCCAGCTGTGCCTGGTCACTAACACAGGTGGTCCAGGCCCGGGGGGCCGAACTGCACAGAGCTGCAAAAGTAAAAAAAAAAAAACGGAGAATCCTGAAAATAAGGCAATGAAAGAACTGCAATTAACACTTTAATTTCTTTATCACAATATTCCAAGAGAAAGGTTATATATATGTTTTTTTTACATATAATTAAATTTTGATGTTCCTGTTGGCCACATGTCTAGGTCAATCTGACAAAATGGTTCTGACACAAAAGCCACTACTTTTTTTCCTTTATGGACTTGCATTTCAGAAGCACAGGTATATCTTTAATTACTTTAAAATCTTAAATTACTTTTAAAATTATTTGACTTACTTAACGTCAGTTTTTGTTGTAATCACAGTTATAGCTGAAATCACACAGCTGGGGTTCCCAAATTTATATTGAATAAGTTCACTTATTTCACCATACAGCACTAAAGCTCTGAGTAGCCTGAAATGGGATGTCTGTTTAAAGGTCAGATGGCCTGTCAGAAAGGAGATGACATCTGAAACATCAGGTACCAGGGGCTTACATGTTCAGTGGCAAATTTTTGTGTCATAAAACTACAGCACAAAATGTTGCACTGTGTCAGTCATGAGAAGTGCTGGGCAATATAACATGTAGGTAGGCTAGATCATAAGATTTATAAAGGTCATGCTGAGATGAAGGCGAGCTGGTCTCATCAACCTCTTAGCAATCATTAGCCAAAAGAAATGGGTTGTTTTCTGTTGTCATTATACTAGGATAAAAGTTATGAACATACACTCACCATCCACTTTATTAGATACACCTGTCCAGCTACTTAACACAAATACAGTATCTAATCAGCCGATCACATGGAAGCAACTCAATGCATTTAGGCATGTAGATATAGTGAAGACAAACTGCTGAAGTTCAAATTGAGCATCAGAATGGGGAAGAAAGGGGATTTAACTGAATTTGACCATGGCATGTTGTTCTTGTCAGGTGGGATTGTCTAAGTGTTTCTGAAACTGCTGATCCACTGGGATTTTCATGCACAGCCATGTTTACAGTTTATAGAAAATGGTCTGAAAAGAGAAAATAACCAGTGAGCGCCAGTTCTCTGGGTGAAAATGCCTTGTTGATGCCAGTGATCAGAGGAGAATGGCCAGACTGGTTCGAGCTGATGGGAAGGCAACAGTAACTCAAATAACTGAAAAGCACCTTTGAATGCACAACATGTCGAACCCTGAAGCAGATGGGCTACCCCAGCAGAAGACCACATCGGGTGCCGCTCAGGTCAGCTAAGAACAGGAAACCAAGGCTACAATTCGCATGGGCTCACCAAAATTGGACAATAGAAGACTGGAAAAACATCGCTGGAGTGATGAGTCTTGATTTCTGCAGCGACATTCAGATGGTCTGAATTTGGCATAAACAACATGAAATTTGTGTCAACAGTTCAGGGTGGTGGTGGTGGTGGTGGTGTAATGGTGTGGGGGGTATTTTCCTGACATCCAGATCTGTATGGAATGTTTCTAGTATCTTACTGAATTTATACCACAAAGAATTAAGGTAGTTCTAAAGGCAAAAGGGGATCGAACCTGGTACTAGTGAGGTGCACCTAATAAAGTGGCCAGTGAGTGTATGTTAAAAGAAATGTGGGGTAAAACATGAACAAAGACCTCTAACAAATACTAGTTTGGCTTTTTTACTGATTACCAAACTTGTATATGTTATAGGAGAGTCTCAGGAAGGAAAGCAGTCATTAAGACTGGAAATGAAATACGGTAGATGGGCACCATTGGACCTGCAGTGATTAATTCAACAGTTGCATTCAAACCAAAACGACAGATGAATGAAAGTACATAAAAAGAAATATATAAAAATTCCCCACTCACCCCTGCGGGCGGTCTTTGTCTCCTTCAAGCTCGGGTCCTCTACCAGAGGTCTGGGTGCTTGAGGGTCCTGAGCAGTATCTTAGCTGTTTCTAGGACTGCATTCTTCTGGACAGAGTTCTGGCATTATATACGTGCCATATCCTGACATTCCTGTGGTCCAGATGTTGTTCCTGGGATCTGATGGAGCCACGTTCCCGGTTTGGGGGTCACAGCCCCGAGTGTTCCAGTTACCACGGGGACCACTGTTGCCTTCACCTTCCACATCTCTTCTAGCTCTTCTTTCAGCCCTTGGTATGTCTCAAGCTTCTTGATGTATATGTATAGGTGAGAATGAGGGCATTTGGGAAAAACAAACCTTGTCATAAATGGGCAGGCAGATCACAGAAAAGACTCTAAAATCAGGGAAGACTGACAGTGAAAGAAACACACTTGGCCACGAGTTCATTTAAGCGACAGTCTCCCAGCTTCAAACAGTGTCCACACGTATTATCCAAAAATACTAGCCGGTGTCTATGGTAGCTTGTGACTTCCAGGTTCATGGTCTTATCAAAGACTATAATCTCTTTGTGCACCAGTCTGGACTGATTCCTTTCTTACTGTGTTTTCCCCACCATCTGCTCAACCGTGATGACAAAACAGTATGTTTCTAATGGCTTTGAGCCTTTAGTGGGGTGTTAAATTCTCTTTCAGTCAACGCTGTTTTATTTTCTACTCTGTACACCAGTTGCTGTGTTTGTGTATTACACATATTTAAGTATTCCCCAGTTTAATATTTGCTGAAAAATATCTAAAAGCAGGTGTGGGCGGATTTTTTTTTTCTGTGTGTTTATGCCAAGTATTTATTTTTTTACAGGTTTATTTACGGATTTTTTCTACTTTCACAAAAAATAATGTACTTCAGCAAAATACTGGTTCGGTATAGTCTGTGCTTCTCACACACTCCTCTGGGTGCCTCTGTCAGAGATTCTGGAACATGTTTGTCAGACTGCTACTTTTGGCTGCCGCAGAGTTGAAACAGATTTTACAGCGGACAGTGGTTTGTTCGATGTCCGACTTTGTGTAACCACACTACTTCCAAATGACTGAGGAGTCATTGCCAGTTTTTGAGACGAGCTCCTCACTTGTTGACACATGTTCTGCCATCATGCTAATGTGTGCTGGTGTTTGAGGGGCAGGGAGGTTTGACTGAGATTATGTCCGGGGTGCTGTAATTACAGAGGTTAAAGTAAATCATGATTTTTATTTTAATATATCGTTCTAAGATAAAAAAAACTCTACTGTAATTCAAACATAATTGAAACCCAAGTTGCCACCAGTCAGACTTATGACCTGATTATCAGAACGCATCCCAGTCATAAACTGAAAAATATCTTTTCACAGAATTTAAATAATGTGAGAAATAAAACACAATGAGAATTATACATTCCATAAAATGAAGACATCACAACTAATCCTGACATTTATATAAACCACCTTTGACCACACAAAATTTTTCATATAATTAGATTTTAAGCTTTTTGTATTCACAAAAGTTAATGACTTAAATTTTTAAAACAAAATAGGATACATTTATATTGTAATGCCAATACTGTACAACTGTAACAGTTTGCTATGGGGCTGCTAGAGTTTGTATTATTTGCTATCCCCTCTCTAAACTCTCTCCTCATGCATGTGGTTACCTGGTGCCCGCCTGGGCACCATCTGAGCGGGATGCCTTTGTAGAGCAGCTGACTCCAAACGTATCCGCTTGGACGAAGCTCCGCCAG